>PISW01007044.1:0-97322 GCA_004023785.1 Mungos mungo | reverse complement strand
CCAGCCCAACCAACAGAACTTTCTCTCCTTGGCCCTCTTTCTCAGCTTACACTTAACCACGTTGGGTCTTCCCATGTTTTCTCTCACCACCCAGTTCCCAATTCAGTTTTGCATCTCAAGAGCACCAAAACCTGTTCTTGGTGGGGTGGGCACGAGGGGGTGAGAGAGGAGGAAAGGTGGGGGGACAGTCTTACACTAAGCCGTCCTCTGTGGTGTCCTCCTGAGACCCAGTCCTGCTCTCTCTCTCTCTCTGGCAGCAGACTGGGAGTAATGGGCAGGGGCCTGAGAGGAGCAGTCAGGCGGTGGAGCCAGAAGTCTGCAGGACAGACCAGGCCATTTTGTCGTCATCACACCATCCACCATCCCGGGATTGTGCCAGACACGAGGACAGGAAGAATTCGACTAGCAAGACTAGCCGCCACCCGCCCTTGGGTAGCCAGAACTCCAGCGCAGCGGCAGAAGCCTCCTAAGTTTCCCAGACCAGCTTTCGGCGGGGCTCACACGCCTCCATTCCTCAGGATAACGCCCATCTGGGCACAAGCGCAGACGTCCAAGCAGACAGGAGGGGGCGTGGCATGGCTGGGGGTCACGAGCAGACACCTGGGGTTCAGGTTCAGGGTGCCTGTTGGGAAATACAGTCAGTCACAACCGCTCAGAGGTGCACCCCCGCCTTCCTTTCCATCCCGAGTAAGCACGGAGCAGTAGTGAGCTCACCGGTCGGATCTGGTGGGGCGGGGGGGGGATCTCCTCCCTGCAGAATCCAGGGAGCAGCCTCAGCCGCTCGGGTCTTGTCCGCAAGCCCCCCGCAGGCACGTTCTGACCCCAGAAGACAGGAAGGACTGTCGAAATAACCCGTTGGGACAATCATGCCTTCCACATATGTGGGTGGCTTGGTTTGCGGGTGTGAGCAGTTCTTCCGGCAAATTACAGACTCTCCCAGCTCGTCCTACGGAGCCAGGGCATGGGCTCCTGGGGGCCAGAGCATGTGCAGCCTCACAGAGCCGGTGGGAGCGGGGGCAGTTCCGGACGTCCCCCCGAAAGCACCCCGTGCTGCGTGTGTCACAGGCAGCGCCAGCCCTGGCGCGTGGAATTACAGCAGGCAGCGCGGTGACCCCGGGCAGAAGCTAGCATGCCTTGACCCCTCAGATCTCAGGTTGCCTCTGGGATGTGTCCTCTTAACCCCGACTTCACTCAGAACCAGTGGGAAATACGGGAAGCGGTCAGTTATGAGCCCCGCATGTTTGCACCTCTGGTCCTGCTCCCACTCTGCTCTAACGTGTTAGGAAACCCAGTATTCAGGCCTTCCCTGGCCTGCAGAGAGACACCAGAGCCTCATCTCCTACACTCTAGATCCCCAAATCCCATAAAGGCAGCCTGAAGCCAAACCCACTTTTTGAAAGTCACATCACTGACTATAATGTGAATAATGTAAATTGTCCACAGGAGAAGCTTACTCTTCTTCTTGGATGCGGTAATTAATCTTTGTCCTCCCAAAATGGAAACTTGTGCCCCCTTCTTTTTTAACCTAAGGACAGAACCGTACATTTATTCCGCTTCGACCTTATTTTATTATAGTGAGCCAATCCTTGAAGAGCCAGACTCCACCACCCTGAGACGAGTCAAGAAACCCATTGTGAGGGTGGACAAGATGGGCAGGACCATGGCGAACCCCAGCACCGCCCCTGGGCAGACCGGAGAGCTAAGGGAATCTGTGCTCCCCCTGATCCCCTCCTGAATCTTTGCCTTTGGCTGTATGTGTAAGTTCAGGGCAATAATAAATAAACTACGAGGAAGTGATGTTGGTATTTGGAACCCACATCTCTCTCTTTACAGCTAACTTCTTTCTCTTTAACTAGACCACTTACTAAGCCACTCTGAGCAAAGCTCATCCCAAAGTGCCCAAGTCAAGTTAACTCCATAAAGAAAATCTTTTTTTTTAAGTGTATTTATTTATTTTGAGAGAGAAAGAGAGTGAGAGAGGGGCAGAGACAGATAGAGAGAGAATCCCAATCAGGTTCTGCACCGTCCGTGCAGAGAGCCTGATTGAGGGCTCAAACAATCACGGAACCATGAGAAACCATGAGGTCATGACCCGAGCCAAAACCAAGAGTCAGAGCTTAACCGACTGAGCCACCCAAGCACCCCTCCTTAAAGAGAAACTTAATTGCAAGAGTCAGCAAACACTTTGTATAAAGAGCCAGAGAGCAAACATATTAGGCTTTACAGAACACGCAGTTCCTGTTACAACTACTTAACTCTGTCTTTGTGTCATGAAAGTGGCCATTTTTCAATACAGTATTATTTATAAAAACAAGTAGCGGGTGGGACTTGGCCCAGAGGGCTCAGGTTTGCCAACTCCTGCTCTCATGGAACATTTCTGCTGCATTGGCTCATTGTGGAGCTCAGGGTAAGCACCACACTAAATGCCAAGGGCTCAGAGAAGCTTGGGCCAGGATCTCTGCCCTCAAGGAGGTCATAATCTGCATGTGTTCACATGAAAGATAAATAAGTATACACATGGAAACATTTAATGATATCCATTAATATCACTGTTGTACTTTCACTCACTCCTCAAACATTTGTTGTGCAATTACTATGTGCTAGGCACGTGCACGGGTCCGTGGAGGACACGGAGATAAACAAGCCTCAAACATTTCCCTCGGGGAGCTCCTGCTCCGACCACTGGCTGTATGAGCAAAGCTCCTGGAATTTCTCTTCCAGGAACATCAGACGGTGCACGTAGACTAACGGGTAAGAGACAACAGCAAGAACAAGTGGACACCCACGAGTCCTCCCCGTCTACCTTCCTTCTTTACCCTGCCAGTGCGACTGTGAACAAGGCATTGAACTTCTCCAAATCTCAGCTCCCCCACCTAATTTAAGATAATAGCGCTATCCTGGGACGCCTGGGGGGCTCAGTCGGTTAAGTGTCCAACTTCAGCTCAGGTCATGATCTCACAGTTTTGGGTTCAAACCCCACATCGGGCTCTGTGCTGACAGCTCAGAGCCTGGAGCCTGCTTTGGATTCTGTGTCTCCCTCTCTCTCTGCCCCTCCTCTGCTCCCTCATTCATTCTCTCTCTCTCTCTCTCAGTCTCTCAAAATAAATAAATAAACTTAAAAATAAAATACATAGAATTCAATTGGTCCTACTGTTCTGTCAGACACTAGAGGCCTGGCCAGCTCATCTTTCCCCTTTTATTCTGGTTTTGGTTTGGTTTTTGGGTTTTTGGCAGGCACTGCACAAGCCTTGCTTATGGAGTATGACTCTTTTCTGCCACCAGATGGCAGGCTCTGTCTGTTTTGCTTCTCTGCAGCCTTACATCTGCGCAGGGCGCAAAATCACCAGCCGACAGCGCCCCAGTGTCTTCGCCATGTCCTGCTTGACAATCAGTTACTACCTTTCATTTGAGTCCCTCAGAGTCCGCATTCAATAAAAAGCCAGGTTAATAAAGGCAGAGCCCCCTCTGTGCTGATTTCTCCACACCACTGTCCACTCTCCAGACAGCTCTGTAATGTTTGCAGAACATGAGAGTTTACAGAAATAAGGAAGGCTGTGTGGCCTTAGCCTCACAGCAAGTGGAAGTCAGAGACCACATGAAAATTCAAGCCAAGGACCCCAGCAATTAGTGTCCTAACCTGGGAGTGAGGAGGGATCCAGAGCTGGGCATGGCTATACAGAAAGGATGCTACTACTCTGACCCGAAGGAAGGCAGCCCCCCATGGACCAGTGGACAAGCGGGTCTGCTGCTCGAGGCAGTTCATTATCTGAAAATACATAC
Organism: Mungos mungo; assembly: GCA_004023785.1. Lineage (NCBI taxonomy): Eukaryota > Metazoa > Chordata > Mammalia > Carnivora > Herpestidae > Mungos > Mungos mungo. The sequence goes on along the minus strand of PISW01007044.1, from coordinate 93,542 downwards.
ACATCAATGCCTGGATCTGAAAGGCCCTCAGAAATCATTTCTACAGATGAGAAAACTGAGGCCCAGAGAGGTGAAGGGACTTGCCCCAAATCACACTCCTGGAGAGGCCAGAAACCAGAAAAGGCACCAGGTCTCCATGCACCACACCACGCGTATTTAGGGAAAGGAGATGGCCAAAGCAGTGGGCCACAGTTAAATTTTTTAAACCTTTTCCAACCTACCCATTTTGCAAAATGCATACATGCCAACTTGTGTAGGACAGAAAGCAAATGCATATTAAAAAAAAAAAAACTAAATGCATCTGATGATGGTCCAAAGAGAATCAAGGCACTGAAAAGCTGGGAGCCTCTGGAAGCTCTCAGAGCTAGCTCTCCCTCACTTGTCAACACTGCACTCAGGAAGCAGAACCAGCAGGGAAGAATGACAGCGGGGAAGGGAAGGCCAAGTCTCTGGAGAGCCAGAAGCTAGTGATTACAGTTCCTAATTTCACCACCAGAGGGAGCCACATGCCTGATTTTCACGTTAGAGCAGGCGGCGAAATTGTCCGCTGTTCTCTCTCTCACCCTGTGGCTCGTCCAGGGCCAAGACAACGACTCTCGTCACTTTTCCATTTACAGTTGGCAAATTTCAACAACTTTTGGAAGAGTGAGACAGAACCCTGGAAAAATGTGAACGTGGATATAAGCCTCACATCATATGCTAGATGAAAATGTACATGGTTTGGGGGGGGGGGCGGTGAGAAGAGGAGCTTATTTATTCCAGTTTTGTGAAAGAAATCCATTTCTCACTGTTTAAGAGATGGAAACATTAGCAAAGGCAAGTTGTTAAGATGTATCAATTGGAGGGAGGGTTTCTTTTTTTACTCTTGTGCATAAAATGTATATAAAAGGAAAGAAACTAATTCGAAAAGTAAGGGGTGTGAAAAACAAATATAATGGAGAGTCAGTGAATTGGAAAGCCCTTAAAAGTTCAGATTTGGATGTAATTTACTAGCGGATGTGTCACTTACTAGCTGAGTGATATTAGGAAGAGCATTCAAGTTCAGTTACTCATCTGTAAATGGAAAATAATAATCACACAAGAGGCCAGAAATAATGTGGTTAGCACCATGTCTGGCACATCACCTGAGTTGGAGAGATGTTGGATACATCTGAATCTACTAGTTAATAGTAAAAATCCATGGCAGGGATCAGGACCATACCCAGATTCTATTTAACAAGAGGTCAGAGGAGACATGTTCCAAGGTACATGGCGAGTGTTTTCCTCCATATTTCCCTTTTTTAAATAAAATCTTTGGGTTCTCTCTCTCTCTCTCTCCCTCTCTCTCTGTGCCTCCCACATTCTCTCTCTCTCTCTCTCTCAATAAGTAAATAAACATTTTAAAATTAAAAAAGAAAATGATAAGAGAAAATATATTTACAGCTCTTTATTTAACAAAAAAATCTACACATAGGTGGGCCCACGTGGGTCAAGTCTGTGTTTATTTTTGAGAGATAGACAGGGTGGGAATGGGGGAGGGGCAGAGAGAGAGGGAGACCCAGAATCCAAAGCAGGCTCCAGGCTCTGAGCTGTCAGCACAGAGCCAGATGCAGTGCTCGAACTCATAAACTGTTTCTCCTTCTCTTCATACTCTCTCTTTCTCTCTCTCTCTCTCTCAAAAATAAATAAACATTTAAAAAAAAGAAAAGAAAAGAAAATGATAAGAGAGGAGCACCTGGGTGGTGACTCGGTTGGTTGGACATCTGACTCTTGGTCTCAGCTCAGGTTACGTATGATCTCACAGTTCATGGGTTTGAGCTCCGCATCGGGCTCTGGGCTCACAGTGTGGAGCCTGCTTGGACAAATGGGAAGACTCACCGTGTCCTTAGATAAGAAGTTCCAATAGGGCAAACATGGCGATTCTCCCTGAGTTAACCTATAAATTGAATGTGACCTTTTAAAAACTATCAAAAGTTTGGAATCAGAGAAGCTAGTTGTAAGTCTCATAGAAAAACATTTAAAAGTAAGAATCTCATCAGAAATTGGAAAGGTGAAGAGTATTGACAAGCAGCCCTTCTGGATGTTAAAACCTATTTATCAGTCTCAATAATTAAAACAGTGTGATAACAAAACAATGACTAGACTTTAGTTCACTAAAGTCAAGATACAGACCCAATAAAAATGAGCATTTAGAAATGGTTAAAAAAAAAAAAAGCCATTGAATCAAAGATTATTCAACAGTGTTTGGAAACCTAGAGACCCATAAAAATTTATGTTTCGATCCTTACTTCATAACTGTACTAGGATAAATTCCAAACGTATCAAACTTTTAAAGATAATAAGAGAAATCAGGGCACCTGATCAGTGGGTCAGTTGGTTAAGCGTCTGGCTCTTAATTTCAGCTCAGGTCATGATCTCATGCTGGTGGGATTGAGCTGAGAGTCTGGTTCCGTGCTGGGCTTGGGGAGAAATTCTCTCTCCCTCTCCCCATCTCCTTCCCACAAGTGTGCACTCTCTCTTGCTGTAGCGAGAGAGACAGAGAGAGAGAGAGTGAGAGAGAGAGATCCATAATTATTTTATAACCTGTCTACCTGTAATAAAGCTCCAGTACTATTATGAACTGAATGTTTGTATCCTCCCCTCAATTTCATACGTTAAAATCCTAACCCCAAGGGGGATGGTACCTGGAGGTGAGGCCTGTGGGGGTGATTAGGTCCTAAGGGTGGCGTCCCCATGAAGGGTATCAGTGCCTTTATGAATGTCAGCAGAGAGCTTGCTTCTGCCTGTGAGGTTACAGCCATGTGAGTTCACAGCTGTCTGCAAGCCCACACGCGGGGTCCCTCACCGGACACCCCCTCTGCTCCTGACCTTGGACTTGCCAGGGTCCAGGACTGTGAGAAATAAACTTCTGTTGTTTAAGCAGCCCAGCCTATAGGATCTTGTTAAAGCAACACCAACTTAGACATAGTAAAAATAGTATATTAACTGCATTAAATAATTTCTGCCTGTAAAAGCCAAAACACTAGGTAGAAACTGAGAATATAATTAGAAAACATAATAAATATGAAATTTTTAGAAGCTAGAGTAAAATTTCCAGTTAAAAACTTTTAAAATTTTAATAAGACTTTTGAAATTACTTCTCTAAATATATATTTTTCATGTCTGTTTTTATATTTCAAAGTCACAGACACTTCCTGATAGGCTATCAATGATGAGATTCTCAATTTTTTTAAATTTTTTTTAAATGTTTTTATTTATTTTTAGGAGAGAGACAGAGACAGCATGGGCAGGGGAGGGTCAGAGACAGAAGAAGACACAGAATCCGAAGACAGCCTCCAGGCTCAGTGCTAGCTGTCAGCACAGAGCCTGACGCGGGGCTTGAACCCACGAACTGTGAGATCGGAGCCGAAATTCGAAGCTTAACCAACTGAGCCACCCAGGCGCCCCAAGATCCTCAAGTTTTCTTAAGGTCACCATCCATGAGAAACCCTGTTCACACAGGCGGGTGATAAGCCATCAATTTAAACCGTGTTTACCCTCCCTCAGAATTGTGTGTAAATCAAAATTGTACACAAAGAAACCATCAGCTCTTCTTTTCTTTAGTTGCCAAATACAATGTTTAACTGGTTTGTAACAGTGAGAATAGATTTTTGAATCCACGTGAAACATTCACTTGTTAAATGTGTGTTTCAAAATAATGCTGACGCTCTAATGCGAGAACAGTCCCCACCGGTGGTCCTGAGGCCCCTTAACGTGTGTGTCAGCTGCAACCAGACAAAAGCAGCTGGAAAATGTGAAGACAGTTTGAGAGCCACTCCCTGGTGCACTGCCTGCCAGGAGCCCTCATCTAAAGCCTTGCCCTCCGATCCTTTGCCAGCCACACCTTGGCAAGTCACCCGCTGCTTGGGCACAAGGAACACTACCTCCTACTCTGTCAAGGACGGGCCAGGCTGGGCAGCCGCACTGAATGAGTCGTCCCCACAGTGCACACAACCAGCCCCCTGGGGCCCCGCCCCACCTCTGTGCCCAGAGGGGGTTGCAGCAAGAAGGCCCCTGGCTGGGATCCCACTGTCTCAGGTTCAGCCCAGCTGAGAGGAACAATAAGACACGCACCCCAGGAGGCAGGTTTGTTAGTCTGTTCCGGCTACTGTAACAAGATACTACAGACTGGATAGCCCGTTAACAGCGGAAATTTACTGCGCACGGTTCCGGGAGCTGGAAAGTCCTAAAGCAAAGTGCTGGCAGACTGAGTATCGCTTCGCGGTGGTGGAAGGAAGAGGGAGGTCTCTGGGGTCTCTTATATAAGGACACCGATCCCTCATGAGGGCTCCACCCTCAGACTATGCACCCCCCCAAAGACCTCCACCTTCTAACACCATCACCTTCAGGGCTTGGGATCTCAACATACGAATCTGGGGGGACATTCAGACCACAGCAGAAGACGTGACCTCTTGGCCTTAACTGCTCTGCGTTCTGGGCTTGTGTTTTGCTTTCCTTAATTTTCCTTCTAGTTCTGACTCTCTCACTTTGAACATTCACATGTCACAGCCTGCTCCTCAGAAGATGAAGATGTTTTATCTGGCAGGAAGCCCTAGATGGACTTTCAATGCAGTCCAAGAGATTGGGTCAGTGCTGGACTCAGTTTCCCTTTTGCTCCGCTACGCACAGACTGCAACTAAGCTGGCGAAGCTTCCTTGCTGTTCTTTGCCTCCACTTTCCAAGGCTCCCCCTACCCTTACCCACCTCCATCCAGAGCTTGTCTCCAGCCTTTCTGTTCCCTAAGAGACTCATCTTGAACTCTGCCATGGGGGCCAGGACCCTGGGGCTCAGATGGTCTTTTGGATTTTGACCACTCTGATTCCTGGTGGGTCTGGTCTTACACCTAAGGGTTCCCTCACCCAGAATGGGCTTCGCTACTGTCGCACCGCAAATCGTACCTTGCAACACTCCGTTGTCTAATCTGGGTGAAGGGGTGACATCCAGCACGGTCCCTTCAGGACCACCCCTTCCCTCTAGGAGAGCAGGTGGGATTGGTCCGGACCGGCCAGCAGCTGCACCGCCTCTTGCCTTCCTGCTACCCTCGTGCTGCAGTTCCTGGTAGGAACTGGTTTTTTTTTTTTTTTTTAATTAAAATACTAAATAGGAAATGGATGCCAATGAGAATCCACCCAGCTCTCAATGATGACTCCAGACCCGCCTTCTGGATACAAAGCAACCCTGTTACCTCTGGGGAAAACGTCTGCTATTTATGTCAAAAACATAGCCTATCTCTAGCCTTGGAAATTTTCTTGGAAATTTTCTTCACCCGAGAGCACTGAGCTACCTTTAAAATGCAGCCATATCTTGAGAATTCCTCCCCCACCCAAAGAATTCTGTTTCTTCCCCTCCTGCATCCTGCCGCTGGCCTCTGGATCTGAGCTTGGAGTCCTGGTGCTGGATGAGGAAGGCAGCCTGCCTTTCAGTCTAGTTCCTCCCTTCTTTCTCCTTTAAGGGTCCAAACGTCTGCTTCAAATGTTGCTACATGAATAGCTAAGCTTTTGGGTGTTAAAACTACTATTGTCCAATCTACCTAATAAATACCTTTGTAGGGGCGCCTGGGGGACTCAGCCAGTTAAGCATCTGACTCTGATTTCGGCTCAGGTCATGATCTTGCTGTTTAAGAGACTTGAGCCCCGAATTGGGCTTTCTGCTAAGTGTGGAGCCTGCTTGGGCTTCTCTCTCCTGTCTTTCTGCCCTCCCTCACACATGTGCGCATGTGCGCAGACACACTCTCTCTCTCTCTCTCTCTCTCTCTTACTTACTTAAAATAAACTTAAAAATGTTTTCAATAAATAAATTAATGCTTTTGTAGATATTGATATACAAGAAAAATTAAATCAATTCCTAAATTTAAAAAATGACCCTGGAAAATGATCAAGTCTGATGGCTGAGAGGCGCCTGAAAAGATGCTCAAAGTCATTAGTGGTCAGGGAAAGGCAAATTAAGACCACAGGGTCATACCATGACAACTCCACCAGCACGGATAAAACTTAAAAGACTGACAATAAGCTTAAGTTTTCTACACATAGTAGAAAACTGGCAGTATCTACTAACACTAGGACTGATTACTCTAATAGAGTAACAGAGTAGAGTAGAATCCGACTCTGAGGCACACACACACACACACACACACACACACACACGACAGAAACGAGGGCAAACCACCACCAGAACACACGGACAGGAATGTTCATAGAAGCTTTATTCTTAACCTGAGCGTGCCCATCAACAATGAAGTAGATAAGTAATGGTGGAACATTGGAATATTTTCACCAAGGAAGATCCGCAGCACTAAGAAGAATGAACTGGGGGAAAGGCAGATGCATAGGTGGAGCCAGAGGACTTTTAAAGTGGAAAACTCTCTGTACAATACTGTAATGACGGGGCTCTTGGGGGGCTCAGTCAGTCAAGTCCTGCTCTTGATTTCGGCTCAGGTTATGATCTCGTGGCTTCCTGGGTTCGAGCCCCGCATCAGGCTCTGAGATGGCAGTGCAGAGTGTGCTTGGGATTGTCTCTTTCTCTCTCTCTCTGCCCTCCCCTACTCACACTGTCTCTGAAAATAAAGAAACTTTAAAAAATACTGTAATAACAGATACATGTCTGTATATATTTACCTACATCCATAGAATGTACAATACCCAGGAGTAAACTGTAAACCAGGGACTCAGGGTGATGATGTATCAAAGTGGGCTCATCAGTCGTAACAAATGTGTCAGGCTGGAGGGGGAGGGCAGCGGGGGGAAGGTGTTGGTCACTAGGGAAGCTGGGAGTGTGGGGACAGAGTACTTGGGAACTCTCTGTACCTTCCACTCAATTTTGCTGTTAAGCTAACACTGCTCTAAAATTGATTTTAGAAAAAGCAAAAGAACGAACTGTTGCTACTCACACAGTACAGAGTGAGTCTTCCAGGCGTAATGACGGGGAAAGGAACCAGATACAAAAGATCAGTGTTTCATGAACCCATTTACTTGAATTTCAAGGACACAGCAAAGTAGGGCGGAGGTCCTGGTCGCAGTTGGGGCAGAGGAAGGGTCTGTGTCTGGAGCTGAGTGTTGGTTACAAGGATGTATCCATTCGCAAGCGTGCGTCCATCTGTACATGTCAGATTTGTGAACTCTGCGATAAACTTTAAGTTCAAAAAGTGCACGTGACGGGGCGCCTGGGTGGCTCAGTCCGTTGAGCGTCCAGCTTTGGCTCAGGTCATGATCTCATGGTTCATAAGTTCGAGCCCCACGTTGGGCTCTGTGCTGACAGCTCAGAGCTTGGAGACTGCTTTGGATTCTGTGTCTGCCTCTCTCTGCCCCTCCCCAGCTCATGCTCTGCCTCTCTCTCTCTCTCTCAAAAATAAACATCAAAAACATTTTTTTAATTTTTTAATGTTTTTTTAAAATTCATTTTTGAAAGAGAGAGAGACAGTGTGAGCAGGGGAGGGTCAGAGAGAAAGGGAGTAGTCACAGAATTGGAAGGCATGTCCAGGCTCTGGGCTGTCAGCACAGAGCCCAACAGGGGGCTCAAACCCACGAACCGTGAGATCATGACCTGAGCCGAAGTCGGACATGTAACCAACTAAGCCACCCAGGCGCCCCCAAAAACATTTTTTAAATGTATGTGACATTAGGAAGCATGCCCACATCTCTCTTCATAAAAATGAATCTGAAACCCAAGCTTTGCTGAAGTCATAGACAAACCCCGCACACCGCGTGGGGCTCCTTCTAAGACAGTGACAAAGAGCACACGTGCCTGGAGAGCAGGGCGAAGCTGTTACAGTTTGGAATGTCCTTTCGGTTACTTTTTCCTTCTATAGAATGGCAGACGGTCAAGAGGAGTGCTCTGATCAGATGACGGATTAAATCCTTCAGAGTATCAGCCAGACAAAGTTTGCAAGAGACTTAACAAATTCCCCAATCTCTGACATTTCAACCAAATTTTCATTTTCTCTTCCAGATTTTCTAACAATGCACAGATGCTCCTCACCAGTGCTCTGCCCTCCAGGAGGGAGGGGGACCCTATTTCCACCCACCAGCCCCACTCCCCCCATAATGGGCACTTCCCAGATAAGACTCAGGCTCTCCAAGCTGTGGCGCCAGCCTGGGAAAGGCAGACAGAACACGGGCCCCGTGGCCCCTCCGCCTGCTCCCCTCGGCCCTTCCCTTCCCTGGCACCAAAACAGATGACTTCATCTGCGAGACCCAGCTCCTATCTGCAAGGCAGCCTCCCTGGGACCGGAGGAGGAGGGAGCCTGGAGGCACAGGACAGCCTGAGCTCTGGCGACTTTGGCACAGGCGGGAGCTCTGCAGAGTGTCAGCCGCAGCTTTTCAGATCAGAAGAGCCTAGACTTCATTCTAAAGGGTCCCTGCAGCCCTGGCCAGTGGTCCCACTGCGTGCAGGCCTTTCTCCCGGCCCAGCCTCCACCGTCTTCTGTGCCGCACTTGGGGACAAGCAGCTGCACGGCAGCCAGCCACCACTTAGCCAAGCACAGACGGGCAGGGGTCCCCCCTTGTCCCTCCACATAAACGTTCTGTTCTGGGCGCCTGGGTGGCTCAGTCTCTGACTCTTCGTCTGGTCTCAGGCCATGATCTCACGGTTCTTGGGATCCGGCCCCTCGTCGGGCTCTGTGCGGTGCTCATTCAGCTTAGGAATTAAAGCCTCAGTCACAGTCCAGTTTCAGTGTCCACACTCCTGCCCCAGGGCCGCGTGAACCTCTGGAGCTCAGGGGAGACCTGGCTGGCCCCAGGGAAATGGCTGTGTCCTCCGGTCATTGTCTCTGTGCTGGGGGCTTCAGTGCCGGCATCACAGGTCCAGTGCCTCACCGGCTGGTGCTTGGGTGCTGGTACCTTCCCCTTTCCCGGGTGAGCCTCGTGTGGTCACCACGAGGACCAGCTCTGGAGCTGCGCTGCCGGCTTCCCACAGCCATGTCATCTGCAGCAAAGTAAATTACCTCTCTGACCACAGCTGCCTCATCTGTAAAATGGGTGTATAATTGCTACTCTCCCTGACCACTGTTGTAAGGATCAAATAAGTTAATAAGTTAGTACCTTGTGCTTGGTTGGCGTGCAGCAAGCATTCAGTATACGTGGGGTTTTTTTATTACTAGAGCGTGTCTGGTGTCAGCGGTCTCTGATGTGATGGTCAGCTTCTGCCTGGCTCCTTCAGTCCCCAACAGCCTCTTAGGTACATAAATGGGGGCTCTGTGACCTGTCTCGGGAGTCCCGGGCTCCCTCTTAGTGGATTGCAGGACCCACGTGGGCATGGTGCTCTACTGGGCTCCACCCTCTCTTTCCAGATCAGGACACATTGGGATTTCTGACGTCTCAACCATCTCAACCTCCTGACTTTGGGAACTGCTAGATGGAAAAGTGGACTTGGTCAGGTAGACATTTGTCACACATCAGGGGACAGTTGCATCGTGCCTCTTCCCCACCTGGGGGGGGAGTGCCGATGGGTGGGAAACGTGCCATCCTGGAGGCTCCCAGATAAATGCTGCACCAACACCACCCCCGCCCCAGGCCCTGTCTCTCTCTCACTTCCTATGCCTTTCTGGAAGCGCCAAGCCTGTTTACTCTCTTCAACATGTGTGCAGACTCCGAGTGCCTCTTCCTGGCCAGGAGCCACCTCCAGGATAAACCCTGCACCTGCCTCTGAGAGTTTGGATGTGGGACAAGGGTTCAGGGAGCAAGAAGAGCCTAGGACAGTAGTTCTCGGCCCCTGTGCTCCCAGATTCCACATTCTTACCCTCTCCCTAAAAATACCTCTAATAGCTTTCTGCACTTTTACAAGGCTTTATCTTTCCATTTGCTGACTTTAGCAAACCTCATCTCCCCCCGCCCCCCCCCATAGCTCCCCGTGTTAGCAGGGTGGTTTTTATGTCTCCGTCTTGGGTTTGGCAACACTGAGAAAGGGGAGGGCTTACGTCACATGGCTTGTTCAGAATAGGGCCTAGACCTTCCGGTTCCGGTTCTAGAGAGCAGGCCCCATGTCCTTCCAGCTACTCCGAGAGGAGGCTTGCTCCCCCTACCCCCTTGAGGGACAGCTGGGCAGGGGCACAGAGGGCTGGCCTCTCCAGACGGCCCAATAGGCCACCTTTTGGGGTGATAACCATGGAGAGCCTCCTGCTAATGCCAACCGAGGGTCTGCCCTGTGCTGGGAACTGTGCTCTGGGGACACCCAGGACCCTAAATTCCCCCAGATGGTAAGAATCTCCAGGACCACAGCCTTTACACCCTTAATGTTTCTTTTCCTCTTTTTAACCATATTGCGTATTGCACCCAGATGCTCATTCATGTTGGAGGCTGACTGATGCATAAATGTGACCTGCCCTGCCCACCCCTTCCTAAGGATGCACACAGGGCCTGGGCCCCACAAGAATGCCCTGGAGAACATCTGGTCTCCTCCACCCAAGGGGCTCCGTCCTGTGGTGCCACCTTGTCGAGTTCCCATGGACATGGTCCAAACCTGAGCCCACTTTCCTGGAGTCCAGAGACCTGGGTTCTTCACTTCCCAGCTGTACAACCTGGGTGAGTCATTTACGCTTTCTAGGCTTCGGATCCTCCCTTGTAACGGGGAGGAGAAGCCTCGCTCCCATCCCTCCCAGGTCATGAGGACCAATGAGATCACTGGTATGAGCCACCCTCACACCCTGGGCAGCCCCACAAGGTCTCCAGGTACCCAGAGTCTCAAAGGCCCTGTAGGCCTCTCCTCCCCAGCCCTGGAGCTGGGGACATAAAGCAGTCTACTCCTCTGGTTTCAGGTCAGCACAGAGCTGCCCGCCATCTTGAGGGAACAGGTGCCCCGCTTCCATCACTGGTCTCCCACGTGCCTGTCTTCATGCCTCCACATGGCACACAGAAGAAGTGACTCAAAATGTACGCCCACAGCAGCCTCGGCCATGAACGTCAGATATGGCAGCGAAGAACACAAGAACACACTATGCTAATTCTATGACTCCTGGTGGGGAGATGTGGTCTAGAATTATAATTACAAAGCCAGAGGGATTTGGGACACTCCACTAGACCATGAGGTCCTCAAGGGAAGAAATGGAAACTTACTGTTTTTTGTATTCTTTGGGACCAGCAGAGTGCCCAGCACTGACTTCGGCAGAAGATGCCACAGTGTAAACCCAAGACGTGTGGGAAAGGGGTCGTTGGCAGACGAGGGAAACTGGTTATCAGGCATCCCACCCAGGGTGCCTTGGGTGGAAAAGGTGTACGTCTGCCTCAAGCTAAGCCCCAGTTCCATCCTCCCTTCCAGGCCACAGTGATAGCGCGGGCCCTCTTAGGTGCTCTAATTACTCTGATTCGCTGCCCCCATCGTCGGTGATTGTGGGCACCAGTGCATCCCCAGCACCCCTGCCATCATGGGCTTGGCCCCTTCTCCTAGGTCACTGTCACCATCTACCCCTCTGATAGGCTCAGCTGTTCCCCCATCCCTGTCCTGGACTCGGCCCCAGACACGGCCACGGAGGCTGAGGCTTCTCCGAGGGCAGGGGAGGGCTGTGGAGAAGCTGTCAAGCTGTGTTTTATTGTCCAGATCTGGGAGGCCACTTATCTGGGACACCCACACCGGGAAGTGAGATAGTCCAGCAGCACTTTTCCCACCAATATTCTTATCTTGACTGGAAAGAAGACTGTGTTTGTATGTGAAGACATGTGTTTTTGCAAACTCCAGTGTATGTCTATTGGAGTGTTTTTCACTCCATGACTTCTGACCATATGGATCATGTTTGCGTAATTTTATGACTTGAACACAAAGCACGCGTCTACGAGGCACATCTGTGTTTGATACGGTGAAGTAGATCTCGCAAAGGGAGGCGAGAGGTGGCAGATACTGAAGGAGAAAAATGGCAGCCGGGGAAACGTTTAAAAGATTGAAAACAACCAGTTTTGGTGAAAGACTGAAAAAATAGGTATTTTCATGCATTGATTATGTAACTTGTGGATTGATATATAGCCCTTTTGGAGAGCAATCTCCAAATGTTAAAATGTTGAAAAGTTAAATGTGTCTTCCTGCCACTGCTGTCTACTTTCCATATCTACCCAAGAGCAGTGCTTGCATATGTACACAGAGATGTACATGGAACGCCTGGGCGGCTCAGTTGGTCGAGCATTTGACCGGCTCAGGTCACGATCTCACTGTTCACAAGTTCGAGCCCCATGTCGGGCTCTGTGCTGACAGCTCAGAGCCTGGAGCCTGCTTTGGATTCTGTGTCTCCCTCTCTGTGCCCCTTCCCCACTCATGCTCTCTCTCTCTCTGTCTGTCTCTCTCTTTCTCTCCCTCTCTCTCTCAAAAATTAAGAAAAAAAATAAAAGAGATGTACAAAAAAGTTCATTGCTGAATTATTGTAGTAGCAAAAATTATAAATAGCCTAAATGTCAATTGACAAGGGAGTGGCTACACATGTTATAGTTGGTATATCAATTCTGTAGAATGCTAAGTATCAGTCAGAAAGAATAAGAAAAATCTTTATACCAAAAGATTCGCTCAAATATGTAAGTCTAAAATAAAGATAAATTGCAGAATTTATATGGATTATACTATATAATGAACCAAAAAGAAATGTATATATTTCTAAAGAAATATAGATATGTAGCTATATCTTGTATATATATTTTATATTAATTATATGTATTCATTGTATATATTCATTATGTATATTCATATGTTTTTTATATATATTCATATATTTTATAGAGAAAGAGAATGAAAGAAAGAAAGAAGGGCCTAGAAGGCATACATACCAAATGACCACAGTGGTTCTTCTAAAGAATTGGGGTGGCTGGGTGACTCAGTCAACTCTTGATTTTGGCTCAGGTCATGATCTCATGGTTGGTGGGTTTGAGCCCCTCATTGGGCTCCGTGCTGACAGTGCAGAGCCTGTTTGGGATTCTCTCTCTCCCTCTCTCTCTCTCTCTATCTGTCCCCTGCTTGCTCTCTCTCTCTTTCTCTCTCTCAAACTAAGTAAAGATAGCTAGAATTAAATAAGCTTTAACTGAATTGTCCTACAAAGGAAGTATGTTTCCGTACACTTTGTGTGATGATAAATACTTTTTACTTTTTTAAAGAAATCAGCAATACTAGGGGTGCCTGGGTGTTTCAGTCAATTAAGCGTCTGACTCTTGGTTTCAACTCAGGTCATGATCTCACATTTTGTGGGATTAAGCCCCATGCAGGGCTCTGCACTAACAGTGTGAAGCCTGCTTGGGATTCTCTCTCTCCCTCTCTCTCTTTCAAAATGAATAATAAACATTTTTAAATGCATTTTAAAAAGAAAAGAAAAAAAGAAATCAGCAATATGGAATCTGCCCACCATTGACCCAATGATCTAAACAGAAGCAGGAAAGAAATCAAACACCTTGTTTTCTGTGGCAAATGTGTGGTTCAGCCTGGCCCTCATCCTCCTGGTGAGGTGGAGGAGGGAGTAGGGCAGGAGGGACGTGCTGGAGGAAAGGCACCTTGGTCACCACCACGCCCCCGCCTGCCTAGTGGAGGTGGCTCAGGAGGAGATATTTTTACCTGTGTTGCTCTGGAAAGTAGCTACCCCTGCAGAGAACCCAGAGAGGGCAGCTGAAAGTTTCTTCCACAGAGGTAGAGTCAGAAAATGGTTTAGTATGATCCAGTCTTTTCTTCTCCCCTTCATTTTATCAATACAGAAACTGAGACTGGAGAGGAAGAACACAAATCCCAGCTGTGCTACACTTAATTCTCCTCCTCTGTGCAGGCAGTGGGGACAATGAGGGGACTTCAGTCTGTAGACAGCAGTTGTGATGTTCCCTCCCCCACCCAAGGAGAAATGAAGGCAAAGCTTGTAAGCGAGCATATTCACACACGCTGTGCCATCATCCAAAATCTCACTACCCGGGGAACGGGAGCCAGGGAGCCTCGAACCAAAGGATGAAGACTGAAGCTCTCAGGCTTTGCTGACCCTCTTCCCAAATCTTTTTGCCCAAGATGGAACCTCTACTCACATGGGAGGTGCCAAGGCCAAGCAAAACTAATAAAGGAATCATCTCTACTTCCTCACCTTGGGTCCAAAGCGGTGCCTCAAGTCATAGGTGGCTGGGTATAAAATTCCAGGTTTCCAGTTATTGTCCTTCAGCCTCTGATTCCAGTGTCTTCTGGCTTTGGGAGCTGTTGGAAAATCTGTTCTCAGAATCATTGCATTAATCCATCTTTTCTCTCATTGCATTATAAATGATTGTCCTTATCTTTGATGTTTTATAATGTGCTTTGGAATAGATCAGACAATCTAATCTAATCCTGTTTAAGACTGTGTTTATTGACTCTAAGGATATTTGTCTTTCATGAATTTTGGAAAATTCTCAAATATTATCCCTTCAAATATGACCTCTTCAAACAACGCATCCTTTGTATTCCCTCCGTTTGCCTTAGTTTTAGTTCCTTGAAAGGAATATCTGAAAGAAGAATTTAAGTACAAGTGGTTTATTCAGGAAGTGATCCCAATGACCAGTGGTAGTGAGGATTGGAAAGCAGAATAGGAAATTCCATAAAGTCTGCAGCAGTGAGCTGATTACCACTGGGACTAACTGGGACTCAGTCCTGTGGCGAAGTCTTGGAGAAGTTTACAACGTATGCCTCAGATTCTTTCAACAGAGGACAATTGAATTGAGACATGTTATTTCCTTACCTCTCTGCTCCACTGGCTGCGGGCTGCTGCTGGGAGTTTTAACACCTTCAGTCTTCCGAACTGTGTTTACAGGTAAGCTGAACTAGCTTTTGCAGTGTTGGTGAAAGTCCAGAGTCAGAACAGAGAGACACTGTGGCACGTGGGTACAAAAAATGTTGGCATTTTGCACAGAATTATCCACCACTACTACATTAAGTCAGGTGGACCGAGAGGATTAGCACAAGGCGCCACCAACACCACCTTCCGATTTATGGTGCAACTTCTCATTCCATCTTTCGTGTCTCCTAACCTCACTCTTATGTTCTCCATCTCTTTTGTTCTGGGCCTCGTTTGTAGCTGTTTCTGCCCGTCTGCATTCTCATTTGCTAATTTTCTCTTTAGCCATATCTAAACTGCTATTTTTTCCCACAATATGTTATGTCCTTACGATTTCTAGTTCTTCTTTCCTCTCTAACATATTTGCTTGTTTTCTTCCAGGTTGCCGCAGTGTCTGAAGACAATGACTGGAGAGGTGGTCATGTTCTGCGGACTCTCTTTCATTATAAGCTGTTTTCCCATATGTTTGTGTATTTATTCCTATGAACCAATTTTCAGTGAGCATTCACACCCCCCACCACCCTCCCTCAACACTCCACAGGAGGACATGGACCTTCAAGTTTCGTCCATGATGTAGCCTGTGTCTAAACTTCATTCCTTGTACACCTAAAATGAATACAATGTTATATGTAAATTATATCCCAATTCTAAAAATAAATAAAAAGAATTACATTCTTTTTGCAGCCAAATAATATTCCATTATATGTATGTGCCACATTTTGTTTACCCATTGTTTACCCATCGATGGACAATTGGTTTGTTTGGGACCAAATTTTAAGTGAATTTCTCAGCTGGACTTGGGGGATATCCTGAGAGATGTTTTTCCTGCGTAGAACCCTAGGCAAGCAATGTCTCCCTCCCCTGGCACTGGGCATGCAGTTTTTCAAGGGCCAGGACTTATGCAGGGATCTCAAATCCAACTTCCCTTCTTTACAGGCCTAGGGCTTCACCACAGGTCCCCATGAGAGTGTTAAAATCAAGCCTCTCGCCAAAAGGACCCATTTCCTGCTCAGAATCCTCCCCACCCAGACTCCACCCAATCCGCAGTATCAGCTTTCACACTAACTGCTCTCGTTTTCAATTCCCTCTTCATCCCCAGAACCCCAGGATTGTTCTTTCTTGCTTTGAAAAAGCGATTCTCAGCCTCGACTCCTATTAGAACCAAGTGGGGACAGTTTTTTAAAATCCCAGGACACAACCCAGACCAATCACATTCAAAGCTCTGGTAACCAAAAGCAAGTTTATTTAAATAAAAATATATTACATAAATAATCACATAAGTGGTACCTGGATATATTTTTTAAAATATGAAGGTCAACCTGAATTGTCAAAATAGGGTAAGCCCTGTCTTTGTTAAGCAGATTCTGGGTTATAGGCCTAATTAGGTTAATTTCCTAAATTGTGGTCTATGATCTTTTTTAGGCTACAAACTTAACCTGGAAATAATATTGATTGTCAGCTTGAGCTATCAACCTCCTACCCAAAACCTTCCTTGCAAAGCCCAGATTCAGTGTGATTAACATTGAGGTTGTTCTTATGGGGAACAGACCATTTCTCAACAACAACAAAAAGCCGAGCCAGCCCAGCGTACACGGGCAAATGCAGGTATGTATCAGCCTCATCCTGGCACCTGTGTTGAAGAGCACTCTTCCTCTTCAGCCCACACGGGAGTCTTCCGTTTTTGTTCGGTTATTGGCATCCACTCCAGTAAACCTACTAATGATTTAAGGGCAGCTAGCAAGAATTAATAACTTTTGTTATTAATTTTTAAAGGTTTATTCATCTTTTGAGAGAAAAAGAGAGAGCGTGCATGAGTGGGGGACGGGCAGAGAGAGGGAGACACAGATTCTGAGGCAGGCTCCAGGCTCTGAGCTGTCAGCAGAGAGAACAATGCAGGGCTGGAGCTCACAGACCACGGGGATCATGACTTGAGCTGAAGTCAGACGCTCAACCGACTGAGCCACCCAGAGGCCCTAATAACTTTCGTTATTAAATAAATGCTGCCTGATATCAAGGATAAGAATCTGGACCCCAAATTTTACATTCTTATTTTTTATTGTCTTTACATAAATGTAATTATACAATATATAATGAACATATAATTTATACTATATAACTAACATGTAGGATAATAAATATATGCTATTTAGTAAATATTATGTAAGTATAATTATGACTATTATTATAAACTATTTTAAACAATGAGATAAGTGCAGAAAACCAGACTCCAATATTATCCCCTCCAAGATTCAAATAATGTTAATACTTTGTCATATTAGCTTCAGAATCTCTTTAAAAGAAAAAATAATCATTACAGATGGAGCTAAAACCTTTATCACGCTCTCCATCCCTCCCCTCCCCAGAAGTTAACTACTAACTTGTAGTTATGTTTATCACTTGCAAGCATATTTTATACTTTTTATACATGTGCATATATTCATAAGTAACACATAGAATTGCATGCCTTTAAAATGTTTACATCAATTGTGTTGAAGAGATGACTGGTTACCTCATGCACTTGCAGCATCTGCCCAGTAGATGTCACTAATGTTCCAGTTTGAGAGGGATATTGGGGTTTTTTGGGGGGTGGTTATGTTATTGTTGTTTTGATGTTTTGTTTTCTTTCTTTTGCTTTTCTGTTCTCAGTGATTTGGGGTTTTCTTCTACGGAAGCTTTAACTCTTATTTGCAGTTTGTCTACATGCAAGATACCAGAACATTATTTTTCAAAACTTACAGGCAGTACTGTAAGCAGTGATACTTTAGATGATTTCTTTCAGTCTTTTCCTTAGAGGGAAGGCTCCTAAGAGCAGAATATGGACAAAGGCCTGAGCAGAGAGGAGATCTGCATTCTAGTCCCAGCGCCTCAGCTAAGCCGCTGTGCCCACCTCACAGGCTGACCTCCTCCCTGGGCGTCAGTGCTCCCCTATGTGGAATATAGGAGTTGGACGGTTTCAGAGACAGCAAATCATAGCATCTCACATGCTGACTCTGGTCCTTTGATAGTGGCTCCCTGGGGGCCACTCTGGGCAGAAAAAAAGAGATTCCACAATCCACAAGTGAGAGAGGGGGAACTGGCACGCCTGCTGTTTGCCAACCCTGGAGGACAATCTCCCAAAGAGAAGTCCTCCCAGTTCTAAATCTGCCTCCTACTCTCCCCTAAAGGCTCTAGCAGCCCTCAGGGGTTGGCAAGCCCCAGGGCCATAACCAACATCCAGTCTTGATTGCACACAGATGACGCTATTCATTTTTTTAAGTGGGTGTGGCTTGTTTTAAGTTCCAGGAAGTCTTAGCGAGATCAAACCTCATAGGTGGCAAATTCAGGGTCAGAGAGCACAGAGGTAGAGAAACTGCTTGGACTGTGATCGGGCCTTGGCTTCTCCTGAGAGCACGGGGCAGACTAACCCTGGCCACGCCTGAGCCATGACAGGCCCTGAAAGCACACATCTACTATTTCCCCACTCACTAATATTTGCCAACAGACAGCAAATTTGATGAAATGAGAAAAAGTCCAGAGAAGGAAGTGCTACCAGTTTGGTATTTTTCCAGGAGTTAATGGTGGCCAGAGTCCTCCCTCTAGACGTCTGTTTGTCCTAACAACTCTGGTCTGGGGGCCAGGGCCTGGACCACCAGTGTGGGTCTGGGTCCCCCTGTAGCAGGCTCTAGGGGCTCAGAGCAGCCTTCCAGTGCAGGTTCCTCCCACTGGCCCCTCCCTGACCTGCCCTCTCTCTGGCCTCAGGGCTCTGGGGGAGGCCTGAAGAGGCCGTGGGAGTTTGGCTACCATTATCCGGCCCTTATCTGAGCCCACTTAGTTCAATGACTAGGAGCCGACCTGAGGGTCACGCCTGTCTCCAGAGAGCCAGTGCTATCTCAGTGACCTATGCAAACCTTGGCATGAGCTCATGTTTTCTGATGAAGGAGAGGACCCCTGCCATATCACTGCCCTGTGTCCCCACCCCCAGCGTCTGGCGTGAGCCCGGTGAAGGCTCCACCATGACTCACGGAAATAGCAACACTGATAACTGCAGCAGACAGAAATACATTGATGAATTTCCATTCAGAAAAGCACCTCCTCCCTCCCTCCCCTCTGACTTCATGTGGTGCTATTAGAATGGACACTCAGGAACACAGGCAAGGCCCTTCTCAGACGCAGCCTCAAAACTGTCACTAACCCCACTGCCTCCACTGTGAAGATATGGTGTCACCATAAATCCCTAGAGAAGTCTGTATCCTAGAATTCATGCTAAGACATACTTTCTCTTCATTCAGGAAAATGCTGCAAAAACAGAAACCTTGTTGTCTATCCATTGCAAAATCTGACATCACCTGATAAACACTTGGCGGCTCAAACTAAATGGGCCATATTGAATTGGATTGGGTAGGGTTGACAGAACACAGGACCAGGAAGCAGGTCACCCGGTTGCTGGCCCTGACTTCACCCCCTAGAGAACCCTGGACAGGTTACATAGACAAAGTCTTAAAAGCTTTGTCTATGGGGTGCGTGGGTGGCTCAGTCTGTAAGTGACTACCTCTTGATTTTGGCTCAGGTCATAATCTCATGGTTCATGAGATCAGGCCCCACATCAGGCTCTGCTCTGGCAGAGCAGAGCCTGCTTGGAATTCTCTCTCTCTCCCTAGATAGATAGATAGATAGATAGATAGATAGATAGATATCTTTGTTCACAGAGCGCTTAGTTCATTTATATTTTATGTAATTACTGACACATTTGAGGTTAAGGCTACCACTTTTGTGACATTCTTTGGCTTGGTTGCTCTGGGTTTGTTTTTATTTCTCTTCTTGCCATCACTTAACTTGACGGATTTCATCATGCTCTTTTATCCTTCTCCTACCTTGGAAGTCATAAGCCCTATTTTTATCATAACTACCCCAGAAATCACAACATGCAAAGTTAACTTCTTTTCAAAGTCTAAGGTTGAATAAATACTTATCTTACTCAGAGATGATATAATGATTTCTAGCACTTTAATTCCATTTACCCTACAGCTTCTATGCTACTGCAACATATTTCAATTTTTCCTGTTTCTCTTTTAAAGCCCAAAAATTATTAATGTTGTTTCATACTATGTAGGGTACAAAATTTAAGTATACTCATATATTTACTCATTTTCTTTGATCTTTATTCCTGAATTTCAAGTCCTTCCATCTGAAATTGTTTTACTATCTGCCTAAAGCACGTCCTGCATAATTCTTATACATGGCTCTAATACTGGAAAATTCCTTCTGGTTCTATTATCTGAAAATATTTTTATTTTGCTCTTATTCCTTAAAAAGATATTTCACTGCATAGAATTCTAGATTAACGTTTATTTTCTTTCAGCACATTGAAAACACTTGATTGCCTTCTAGATTCTACTATTATTGGTAGTGTCAGCCACCCCCACCCCCAGCAACTTTTAAGATTCTTTTCTTTGTCTTTGGTTTTATGCAGATTTACTAAGACATGCCTAGGGTTTCTTATTCATCTAGGGACTTATTCTATTATACTTGAACCTGTGGATTGGGGCCTTTTATCAAAATTCCTGAAAATCTGTAGCTATTTTTCTTCAAATATTGTCTCTATTCTAGTGTCTTTTATCTCCTCTAGGACTCTGACTAAACCTATATAGACTTTCCTATTCTATCTTCTATATTTTGTATCCTTTCTTCTATATTTTCTATTGTTTTGTCTCTCTGTGTTGCAATCTAGGAGACCTTCTTCTGGCCAAATTCCTATTTACTAATTCTTTCTTTAGTTGTATCTAAGCTGCTATTAAAGCCAACCATTTAACTTTTTAATTTTGGGTTATTATACATTTCATTTCTTAAAGTTTTATTTGGTTTCTTTTAAGACCTGTCATGTCACTTTGAAAAGTTTCCTACAGACATTTTCTTTTTTTTTTAATTTTTTTAAGGTTTTTAAAATTTATTTTTGAAAGACAATGCGAGCAGGGGAGGGTCAGAGAGAGAGGGAAACACAGAATCCGAAGCAGGCTCCAGGCTCTGAGCAGTCAGCACAGAGCCTGATGCGGGGCTCGAACCCACGAACCATGAGATCATGAACTGAGCCAAAACCGGACGTTTAACCGACTGAGCCACCCAGCCGCCTCCCTACAGATATTTTCAAGATTCTCTTGTCTTTCCTTAAGCATAGTAAGTACACTTTTTTGCAGGGATATTCTTGAAATAATCAGACGAAGGGGGGATCTCTACTTGATTATTCCAGTAATCTAAGTATTTGTAAATCTGCATCTATTGTCTGTTCTTTCTGCTTGTTCTCTTCATGGTACCTTGTTTTCTTTTGATCCTAGGTTATCTCTTATTATGAGCTACTCCTTATACTTGATAAAAATATTCAAACCAACAATTTCAGATCCAGAATAAAGACATGTTTCTCCAAGGAAGATTTTGCCTGTTTCTATCAAGAGTCTAAGGGCTATGCTCCTCCAGAGCTGCCTTAAACCAAGTTCAAAGCTTACAGTTCCTTGGCCTACCCAGAAATGAGAACCGCGACTGCTAACCCCCCAGCAGGACAGGTGCATATCTGGTTCGCCCTTATTCTAGGGATGTAGCCCTCTGTGATGCCAACATATTGTGGGAGAAATTTCTGCTTGACTTTTCAACCTACGTGCTCTTGGACTTTTATGTCTGTCCCTTACCATCCAATCCATGAGGTTGTCAAAGGAAAACCCAAATTTGCCGGGATTAGTAAATGCTCTCAAAGTAGAAGTGGTTTCTAGATTCCGCCTACATCTCCGGGTACTTGTTTACACCCCAGTTTTGACCAGATAATATGATACTGGCATATCCATACTTAAATACTTTTAACTTTTTTTTTTTAATTCCATGTCTTGTTTTCTCTGGGGGCTATTTGGTCAAAATAACCTAACCTTCCATGGCCTGATCTCTTGAGCTTATTTAACATTTATTTTACTAATGGTTTGGTGGTTTCCCTCAGCCACAGAACATTCTGTCTCACAGGAATAAAGACAGATAACTGTTTACAGCTTTGAAAGGACAGTTTTTGTGATGTTTAAAATTAAAAGTATTGTGTTTTAATCTTTAACTCAGCTGGATAATATAATTCCCATAGTTTTTTTTATGTTATTTGATGTTCATCTATATTGGTTACTTATTTCCACATAACAAATTATCACCACCTTAAGGATGTAAAATAACATATATTTATGATCTTACAGTTTCTGTTGTTTGGAATCCAGGGACAGTTGATCCTAGTCCTCTGCTTCATGTTCTCTCAGAATGCTACCATCCAGATGTCAGCCTGGGCTGGGGACTCATCTGAAGGCCCAACTGGAGCAGCTCACTTGTGTGCCTTTTGGAAGAATTCAGTTCCTTCCAGATAATGGACTAAAGGCCTCATTTCCTAACGGACTGTTGGCTAATGAGGGACCTTACTTCCTTGTCATGTGGGCCTTCCAGACTTGTTTCATCAAAGCCAACAAGGGAAAGTCAGCTAGCAAGACAGCAGTCAAAATCTTTTGTGATCTAATCACAGAAGCGACATCTCCCCATGTCGAGGGGTTCAATTAGTGAGAAGCACGTTATTCAGGGCGGGAATTGCAGAGGTGTGAGTGCCAGGAGGCAGGGACCAACGTGGACCTTCTCAGAAGCCGTCTCCTGCAACATCCCCTCAGCAGACTCTCACGTGTGGACACAGGCACAGTCCCAGGAAGTGCTCAGTGTGACATCACCTCTCCATCTAGAAAACTCCATGCTTCAAAGTCAGCCAGACGGTGAGAATCCTGGCTCTACCACATAGTGGTTGAGTGATCTGGAACAAATCACTTAAGTTCTTAGCACCTTAGTTTCCTCTCTATAAGCTGAGGCAATAAATATCTTCAAGGGGCTTGTGCAACTTAACATTTAACCAGTATGCTAACCAGGCCTTGAAATACTAAAATATGCCCAACACAGTCTGTAAAATAGCTGTTCTCCTGTACTTCCCAGAGGCCCCTTGGCCATGCCAATATGTATCCCTGATATTTTCCTCAGAAAGTTCTTGAGCCCCACACAATTCAGCAATCATAGGAGTAACATCTGGCACAACAGACCCCTAAGACCAAGTCCCAGTGCCATGCAGGCCGTTTTTTATTCTGTCCCATCCTGAATGTAAAATGCCCTCAATATCCCCCTTGCCTGCAGGTACTACATAAATGCGGAAGTCTCCGGGACACACTCCGTAAACAGAACTTACCTGTCTGTGCTATGAACATTTTTGAGAAATAAGCAAGTAAAGTGGGAGATCCTGCTCTGAATCTCCTCACCCAGGTGGTCTGTTAATGTAACTCCAGATGAGGTGGTCTGACCTGTCCCATCCTGGCCCATAGCCAGGCCCAGGGGCGCTGAGGGGCAAGCTCTCCTCGTGGAAGCCAGGTGTGGGAAAACAGCGTCCTTGCTTCCCAAGACCATGCGGGTAAACTTCTTGACACGGCCCAGAGCATGAGGTAGAGAAAGAAGCTGTAGCATTTGTACCTGGAGGAGTGGGTCTGTACCCAGCCCTGATTCTGCCAATGGTGCCGAAGTCTGACTGCCTGGGTTCCAATCCCAGCTCCACAGTGTGTAACCGTGTGGCTTGGGCTGGGTTTCTCAGTATGAGTCAAACTACCTGGTTGGAACCACAGATCTGCTAATTTCCCTGCTCTGGCCTTAGGGGGCTTGTTAACCCTCTCTTGGCCCTCGTTTTCTCCTGTGGGCTACCGCTCAGGGTTTTTGTGGAGATCCAATGAGTTCATGGATGTACAGAGCTTAGAATAGTATCTGCACATGCTAAGTATTCAATAAATAAAAGCCATCGCTATTATAGAAATAACCCAGATAGAATACTGGGTACTTCATACGTGTCTAATTATAATTATTAATCATGCCTCAGGTGACCCACCTGCAAAGGGGGAATAACAACATCTACTCAAAATGTGTGAGAAAATGCTGAATAAAATGCTGCCTGCGAGTTAGTCAACTCAATTTTATTGTCTCATTTTACAAACGTCTTCTATCCCTCCCCCAAGTGATGGTGAGGCTGGAGAGATGAGTGACTTAAAAACGTGGGCCCCAGGAGATGGAGGAGTGTGGGGGGTGGGAACTAAACTCCACTGCTTTCCGACACCACCTCCTGGCTGCCCCCAGCCAGCTCTGTCACACAGACCGCTTCAAAGGGGACCTTTCAAGGGCAAAATTGAAGAGTGCTTTTTACAAGTGCCCTGAAGAGGCCAGAGGTTTGACCACAGAGCTGCAAGAGACCACAGAGAGCACCGGGTCTAAACCCGGAAGCCCCACTCCTTATGAAAGGCACCAGCCGACACAGCCCTGGGGGTCTCCCACACCAGCTGGGTCAGTATTTGTCTCTGGGAGGAGGCTGTAAAGAGGGGCAAGAAGCTAGTGAGAAGGCACGGACAGGGCCCAGGGAAACCCGAGACTGCACTCAGCTCCAGCCCTGCCTTCAGAGCAAGTCAAGTCACCTCTCTGAGCCTCAGTTTCTCCATCTGTAATGAGCACACCATCCTTGCCCCGCCTACCTCCCAAGTGGACCGGACCTCGGACTAGATGGTAAATTTGAACTCTCTGTACTTGAAGCATTTCACAAACAGTTCAAGCATCCCCCCAGCTCCCTGACTGCTCCCTGCCAACCCAGGCCGCAGCCACACCCTCCTTGGGCTCCAGAGACTGCATGAAAAACACTGGACCCCCAATAAGTGTCCCCTCCCATGGCACCCTCTTTCATCGTTAGATGTTTCCTCAGACATACTAAATTTCCAACAACCATATTCCAAGGGTTCACGTTCTACAAATTCATTCACTAAATTAACAGTCTGAACACCTACTGCTCATGTCCAGCCCATTTTGCTCTGGGGACATAGAATAAGAATGGCCTCTGCCACCAAGGAAAGTTAAGGAGCTTTGGGGGGCCAGGCCAGGAGTGATCAAGGAAGCAACACAAAAAAGTGTGGGGTCTCTGAGAGTATGGGGGGAGAGGGGGGCCGCCCACACAGCCTCACTGGCCAGGACTGGCTGCCCAGAGGAGGAAGGCCTGGGCAGAGCCCTCCACGGGTAGGCGGGGCCTGAACAGAGTAGGGAGGGAAGGGCAGGCTCAGAGGAACAGCCTGTGCAAAGGGAAGCAGGGGAGAGGGGAGACCTGGGGGAGCGGGAGCATCTTCCTGTTTTTGAAAGGGAGACCACCACTCCTCCCCCCGCCAGGAGCAGGTCAGTCCGCAGGGACTGGGGATAGAAGCTCAGAGCAGTGGCAGCAAAGCTCAGAAGCCACCATGTGAAAATCTGAGACCCAGGCTCTATGTTAGGTTAAAACCTCAGCATGTCCCTAAAAATAAGGTGTCTTTTTTTCTTTTCCTCTTATCATGAAAAATACCCATACTTTTTCCATTGGGCTAAATCCAGGTCAAGTCTCCAACCTCTGAGTCTTTCCTTCCTCAGGCCCTAACCCTGTCCCCTCAGCCAGGGGAGGCCATGGCCACACACCACCTCCACCATCTGTGGGCCCCCACACACACCCAGGTTCGTGTCTGCAGCCACATCTCAGACACTGGTGTCCCTGAAAACAGGCAGACATATGGGGACACCAAGGGGGATCAAGGGTGCCGGCTGGGAGAGGAAAACAGGAAGGTGAAGTGATAAACAGAGAGTCTGGGAGGAACTGGGAAAAAAACATTTAAGAACAGCAGATTTAGGAAAATCCTGGCCTGAATAGTCGTCGTCTCTGGTCATGAGGGTATGAGAGCTGGCCCAGAAACACCCTTTGGCACAGAGCAGGACAGGAAGATGCATCGGGTGCTGTTGGGAGAGGCTCCTCATGGAGGCTGGCCCATTCATTCATTCATTCATTCAACACGACATTTATGGAGGACCTTTTTCTTTTATGTTTTACACAAACACAAATCGGGCAGGTCCGCAGGGGCTGAGGTGCCTGGGGAACAGCTAGGCTTACTTTTCCTGAACATGCCAGGCACATTCCTGCCACGGGGCCTTTGCACTTACCTTTTACCCTGCATGGAATTCTCTCCCACAGATCTTCACATTACTCCTTTCCTCACCTTTCTCCGGTCTTTAGTAAAATGTCAGCTTCTCCATAAGCTGATCCCTCCTGTTGAAAGTTGCAGGGACAGCCTACCCACCCGAGAAAAAGTTCTTATCCTTAATCCTCTCAGGTCTGCCCTTAATATCTGTGGAGCCTAGAGCAAGAGTGAAACTGACGGTCCCCAAAATACGGCCTGCCCCCTTTCTCCTCCCACCACCCTTTGCCTACCAGCACACGTACATGTGAACATCCCAGCTACGTCCCTCAGGCTTACGGGGACACACACCTGTGTTCCACTCAACTCTCTAAGGTCAGACCCAAGATGAATCCATGCAAACCCTGAACGTGGCCTCAGTGCCATTTGAGCAGGAAGTCTGAGGTCCTAGGTAACCAGAGTGTGGTCTCGAAAGGGGGTTCTGGCTCCCAGGAGCAGAGCCCCTTGGCTTGGTAAACTCATCACCCCGGAAGAGGACCAGGGTAGGCCTCTAAAGTGTGGAGTTTCGAGTAGGGCCCCCTCTTGCCCAGGTCTAAGGATGGGACTGTCCCTTCCCTGTGTAATTTTTCTCCATCTGATACACTATGTATTTTCCTTATTTGTTTAACTTACTGCCTGATTCCTTTCAGTCAACTGCAAGCCCTAAAGAAGGCAATTTGATTATTGCTATATTCTCTGTACCTACAACAGTATCTGTCACATAGTAGGTGCTTGATAAATATCTGTTGAGTAAATACTGGATCTGGGGGCGTCAAGATGCCAGAAGAGAAGCCAGGTGCGGGGCGGAGGGTCTCTGGTCTTCACAAAGCTTCTTTGTTCCACAGAGGGTTCCCAGCACCAAGGGTGATATGGTTCACAGTGCCAAACTCCTTCTTTCCAAACCAACAAACCCTAGAGAGGAAACTAAGAATTTTACTTTTTTAGAGGAGAGCTGGAAAGATACACTGGTGTTATTTCAATGATGTGCTTGACATTTACTTCAGTATATATGCACTCAGTGAATACGTACTGTGACAGAAACTCTCTCTTTTCTAAACTTCAGTCAGGTCCTCCGAGTACTCCTTTCAGTGAGGCCTGGACCTCGGCCCCCGGCCTGTCTTGAGACTATGTAGCTCAGTTTTAGCAAGAATCCTGCTAAGTCAGTTTAGCAAGAATTCCCCACCTTTTGTATCTGATCACCTTGAATATCCGATCAAGTTCCTCAAATGGCACCACTGATGTCCAAGTCCTTGGCGTGCCTTCAGTAAGAATCCTGTTAGGTCAGCTCAGCAAGAATCCCCCTACCTTGATGTTTCTTCTTAATAATTTTCCATCTACTCGCCTCACCCTGCTCCTTGGTGATGAATTCCCACGTGTCCTTGTTGTATTCAGAGCTTAGCCCCATCTCTCTCCCCCACCGCCAGAGTCCAGACCCCCCTGAAATACTCTTGAATCGTGTCTTCCCATTTTAACAATTGTCAGAATAATTTCTTTCTAAAAGTTAGGAACTCAAAAGATCTATCAGAAGGGCCCTCAGCCTCAAAGACTTCCAATAAAGTTGGGGAAGTCAGATGCATAAACCAAGCGTCAAATACAAGATAACAAGTACTGATATGGAAGTATGGTCGAGGTACCATGAACACCGAGATAAGCGGTCACCATTGCTTCAGACAATCAGAGCCCTGCAGGGAGGAGTGACATGGCCGGGCTCTGAAAGGTGGGCAGGGGTTCCTGCTTTCTCAGAGCTCAATAACTAGCTGCAGAAACATCCCTTTTGCACATTAAAAGGTGTTTAATAAATAAAATCTTGGTTTGTAAAATATATGTATTTGCAGAAAAAATAAATTATAAGTCTAGAGGCATATATTACTTAAAATGAATTTTAAACAAACAGTAATTATGTAGGATCACAGATGATTCTTTTTCTTTAAACTGTTTCTATGCAAGACAGCATATATACATGGCCCTTCTGGTTATGTGGTGGGGACCCCTCCCCAAGGAGAGAGAAACAGAGGAGAGAAGACTTCAAGGTCACCTGGATATGCGCCCAGGTGCGCCTACAGCTCCCATGACCTTGTAAACTGAGACAACTCAATTAGACTTCGTGTTTATGTGTGTTACCATATATGGAAGACAACGAAATAGAAAACGTATAAAACAAACTATGCCGTGTGATGTGGGCCGCTCAGTTCTTTGGGTACGAACCCAACTGAGCGGCGCCGGCTGAATAAAAGTTGCCTCCTGGAAAGAAAAGCCTCAGTGTCACGACTCTGTGCGAGAATCCTGCAGCAGCTAGAAACCATTAAGATCATTCACCGACTGCATCCACAACCCAACCTTAGCTTTTGGTGCTGGAGCTGGGGTGGCAGACTCTTGTCGGATGTCCTGGATGGCCTGGGGAACAAGCAGAGCTTGTAGCTGGCGTCCACGCCTCCCAGGCCAAGAGAATGGCATCACCACTGGTGCGGAAGTGGGAAATCATGCGATGGTTTGTGGCCACAGTGAGCCCATCTACCTGGGTAGAAAGAGAATAGTTACAGTTAGGCTGGAAGAACAGGCTGAGGCCAGACGCTGGTGTCTGGAACTGCGGGCAAAGTCTTTTGTCCTCTGATCTACAGGCTCAGGGTCTCCATAGCAGGGTCTGGAGTGTACAAGCCAATCAAGAAGGCTCTGACTTTATTTTATTTTTTAAGTTTATTTATTTTTGAGAGAGAGTAAGCACCTGTGCGAGCGGGCAGAGAGAGAGGGAGAGAGAAAGACTCCCAAGCTCCGCAGAGCCGGAGGTGGGTCTGGAACTCATGAACTATGAGATCGTGACCTGTGCCAAAATCAATAGTCCGACGCTTCACCCACGGATTCACCCAGGCACCCCAAGAAGGCTCTGATGTTAATGGTGAGAAGATGTGTGCGCAGCTGCATCTGAATCCCAAGTCTCCAGACCTCATGCTTGGGTCATTCAGAGGCCAGACACCTGGGTGTCCAAAAAACGAAGCAGCTTAAAGAAAAAGAGCTAGGAGGAAACTGCGGGGAAGGGAGGAGGAAGGAGGAATTCCAATCGAGACCTAAGGGAAAGGGGAAGATAGAAACCTGCACGCACCACCCAGTCTGTAAATAGGCACGGGCAAGAGAGTCCCCAAACAGACCTCAGGACGCGGCTTCCTCCAGGCACAGCCCTGTGCACGGATCTCACTCCCAGGAGCACAAGAAACGGGGGGGGGGGGGGGAGCTTACGTCACAATAGCAGAAGCCACAGAGGTGGCTCCGACTAACATATGTGTCGCCATCCAGCCCTTGTGGGGAGAAGACCGCGTCCTGCCCGGGGTGGTTTCCACCGGATCGGAACAAGACCCACGCGGGGCTCTGCCCACCTTCTCTGCACCCGAACATCTTTCACCGACTCCAGGGGAGGGGGGCTTGTTCATCAGGCTGGCCGCTGGGTGGCGCTGTCGGCAAGAATGGAGGGCGCCGCCGGGCTGCGCAGCCCCGGGGGAGGATGTCTGAGAGGAGACTTGGTCCCCGCGGAGCTTGGCCCGGGCTGGGACAGGGAAAACCAAGGCTCTGTGACTTCCAGGGGCCACCTTGCGGGCCAGAGTTAGGAACAAACACCGACCCGGGCCGCCAGCTCTTGGCCGGTTTCGGAGTGGAGTTCCAGAAGAGGATTTTCGAATCTACTGTCATTTTATAGGGGAGGAAACTGGTCCCTGGCGGTTACGGGACTCACTCAAGTTTCTCTGGTTACTAAGTGCGGTAAGCACAGGTGCTTCTCTTTCTGTTGTTTGCTCTGTGAACAGTGCACGATTGTGCAATAAATCAAAACGGGAGGTGGGACAATCGATAGGGAAAAGAGAAAAGAAGATAGGTCTGTTCAAAAGAAAACCACATGCTCCAAATGGTGTCCCTCCCACCAAGTTCCCAAACCGGAATTGCAGCGGCAATACCCAGAAAGGCAGTGTAAACCCATCAGTCAGGAATTTTCCAATCAGCGCCAATGAGCCCACCACAGGGGCCCTCTGTTTCCCCCAAAGAAAGATGAGGTAATCTGCATGATGAGGTTGCTTGCTTTTTTTTCCCTACGGGAACGCCGCCTTGCCTGGATAACTTTCTTTCTCATAATTTTCTTGCCCTGCCCTCCTTCTATAAAAATCTTAACATTTTATACCTCTCCTCCGAGGACTTCTACCTGCTAGATGGCATGCTGCCCGATTCATGGATTGTTTAATAAAAGCAATTAAATCTTTGAAATGTACTCAATTGAATTCTTGGTATGAAACAGGCCATTTCTGTGATTTCAGAGCTGGTAAACATGTGAGAGGTCATGACCAGGTGGTGCTAGACACTGCCCTGGGAAAGCCTCTGCCCAGGTCTCTGGACTGGGGAAGGAGTCCTGGCTCCACTACTCCCCTCATGGCAGGACCTCAGTTAGTTTCACTGTGAAATGGGCACACTGACCAATGCCCTGCCCATCACGAAGGGAAGAAAGATACTAGGCAAGGGCATACTTTTAAAATTGTTACATGCACAGTGAGGGTAGAAAAGGGCAGAGTCCACATCCTATCATCATTATTGGTAAAGCCATTGCCCAGTGATCTGTAAAACCTCTCGGAGGCAGCAGAGCAAAGATGACCAAACCTGCACTCCCGGCTGCTTCTACTTCACACAAACGTCGGTTTGGAGATGGGATTAATCTATGGTGTTTATGCTTTGCAGCCAAATTCCCTGGTAATTTGTGGTATGAAGGATTTTTGACCTGGAGCCATAGGGGGGCTGAGACCAAATAGTAGAAAGACATGCCAGACACAGTGATGCTCCCAGGCACACTGGCCCCATTTCAGAGGTTATAGAGCCACAGGATGCCTGCCAACCTCACCTTTCCCTCACTTCCGCCTGCCCTCCTCTGCTGTGTGACCTCTTCGCTGCATTTGCCCAGGACCTTACAATTCCCTTCCAGCTTCCTGGTCACGACAGGAGCGGCAAGCTATAGGCAGAACCCGCTGTCCCTGCGCAAATGCCTTACGTGTTTATAACTCTATGTATTTTGTGTTTTGTACACTCAGAAGATGAACAGCCCAATTGCAAAAGTGGGCAAGAAGATGAATGAATGGCCAATAAGCACGTGAAAAGATACTCCGCATCATTAGTCATCAAGAAAATGCAAATTAAAACCACAATGAGATACCCCTGCACACCCGCTGGAATAATTACACAAAAAGGCAGTCCACACCAAGTGCTTGTGAGAATGGGGCACAGCTGGGATTCTCGTACACCGCCGGGGGAAGTAACATGGTGTGGCCCCTTCAAAAACCGGTTTTGACAGTTTTCTTTAAAAATCACCTACAGATGACCTAGCCATTCCACTTTAAGGTATTTACCCAAGCGAAATGAAAACGTACATTCACACAGGGACTGTACTCAAATGTTCGTGGCAACCTTCTTTATGAGCCCCCAAAATGGAAACAACCCAAATTTTCACTGATAGGTGAATGAATGAACAAATTATGGTCTATCTATTCAATGAACTGCTATGCCACAATTAAAAAAAAAAAAGTGAACTGTTGATAAATGCACCTACATAGATGAATCTCCAAAAAAAAGAACACGTACTCTAGGATTCAACTTATATACAATTCTAGAAAATATAGTCAAATCTGTAGAGAAAGCAAAATCCATGGTTGTTTGGAGATGGAGACAGAGAAAAGCAGAAGGGAGAGATTTCCAAGGGGCACAAGAAAACTTTAGGGAGTGATATGTGTTTTCTTTATCTTAACTTTATTGATGGTTTTATGGTATATATTCATGTTCAAAATTTATCAAAGTTTTCATGTTAAATACATGCAGTTTGTTGTATGTCAATTATACCTTAGTAAGGCTGGGGATTTTTTTTTTAGTTTATTTATTTATTTATTTAGAGAGAGAATGAGCAGAAAAGGGGCAGAGAAAGAGGGAGACAAAGAATCCCAAGCAGGCTCCACATTGTCTGTGTGGAGCCTGAGGCAGGACTGAGACCCACAAACTGTGAGATCATGACCTGAGCTGAAATCAAGAGTCAGACACTCAACTCACTGAGTCACGCAAGTGCCCCACTGTTTAAAATTTTTTAGTTTTCAAAAAGAAACAAACTTGGGGAGCATGGGTAGCTCAGTGAGTGGCTCAGTTACAACTCTTGCTTTCAGCTCAGGTCATGATCTCACAGTTCATGGGTTCAAGCCCTGCTTCAGGCTCCATGCTGACAGCAAGGAACCTGCCTGGGAATCTCTCTGCCCTTTCCCTACTCTTTCTCTCTCTCAAAATAAATAGATAAAACATTAAAAAGGAACAAATTATTGACACACACAAAACAATATGGATGATTGTCAAAATCATCACATTGAATGAAAGAAGCCAGACATAAACTAGAAGGCACTGTGTGGTTCAAATTATTTAAGGTTCTTCGAAATGAGTGGTGCCTGGGTGGCTCAGTCAGTTAAGGGTTGAACTCTTGATTTCGGCTCAGGTCATGATCTCACGGTTCATGAGTTCCAAAGTGTGCCATGCTCTGCACTGAGAGCAAGGAACTTGCTTGGGGTTCTCTCTCTCCCTCTCTCCTTCTCACCTTCTCTCTCTCTTTCTGTACCTCCCTTGCTCATGTGGGAGCTTGCTCTCTCTGAAAATAAATATATAAACTTAAAAAAATAAAATAAAAATAAAATTCTTAGAAGTGAAAACAAATAGTAACAGACAGTATAACAGTGGCTTCCTGGGGACAAAGGTGGGAGTAGGGATGGATCACAAAAGCCGTAGTGAAACTCTGAGGGACGATGGAAGTATTCATTATCTTCATTTGGTGATAGTTTCATTGATATGGGAACATGTCAAAATACATCAAAATTGTACACCGTATATGTGTATGTGTAGCTTCCATACATATACTTCAAAATAATTGTTTAAAAATGCATCAGAGCATCAAAAAGTTATGAATCCAGTTGCTTGAAGCACATGAATAAATAAAAATCTACAAATCCATGATGATAACTCAAGAAGAGAAATTCAGAGCAATTTAAAAAAACATTCATATGTTATGATTTGAGGGGACTATAAAACCAACCCTTTACTTCGAAAACCAGTCATTTAAAGGGAAGAAATTAGCATTGGTTCTACCTTTCCAGTAAGAACTGTATTTTAGTTGATGAAAGTTCTAGCTTCCAGGAAAATGTCTGCTTATAAACATAAAAGGATTAATTGATTTGGAAAAAATCATTATTTCCCAATCTTAATAAAACTACCGATTCCATCGAGTTTTATTCCTTAATATTGAGACTGTAGAGTGAGTTCTAAGTGAGGAACTGGACTTCGT
Source organism: Mungos mungo (assembly GCA_004023785.1). NCBI lineage: Eukaryota > Metazoa > Chordata > Mammalia > Carnivora > Herpestidae > Mungos > Mungos mungo. Next base: position 60,439 of record PISW01007044.1, on the reverse strand, counting down.
GTAATGTAACAAAATAACATTACTGCCGAGCTACGTGGGACACAGCACCGCTGCCCAGCAGAGTGACCAGGCCGTCAGCCCCTAACCCTGGGGTTATTGTGCGCACTTCAGGAAAACGGTTTCTCTGCTCACAGCTCTTCTGACACCAAAGGTGGGAGGAAAGAGGATTTCCCACACCAACCAAGTCTCCAGTTCTCTGCAAACACCAGCTGGGTGTCCTATGATTTAATTCGATGCTGACCTAACTCCCCAGAGTGAGCCTAGACCCCATAAGTTACACTGTCCCCACTTAAGACCCCAGTTGTAAGTCCAAGTCTCCCGCACTTCTGACCAACCAGCTAAACCTCAGGGATGCCCACAAACCCCCTTCTCAGGTGCAGTAATTCTCTAGAATGGCTCACAAAACTCAGGAAAAGATGGACTTACGTTTACTGGTTTAGTGTAAAGGATATTGCAAGGAATACAGATGAAAAGCCAAGTGAAGAGGTGCATAGGTAAGGACCAGAGGGATTGCTAGTACAGGAGCCTCTGACCCATTGGGGGTGCATCACCCTCTCAGCCCGTGGATGTCTTCCTCGACCCGGAAGCTCTTCACACCCCTGGAGGCCAGGGAAGGGGGCAGAAAGTTCTGACTCTCTAATCGCATGGTTGATTCCATGGAAACCAGCCCCTGTCCTGCAGCTATTGAGGGGTCTACCCAGAGTCACCTCATTAGTATAAGCCCAGGTAAGGTTGAAAGGGGCTTTTTTATTAATAACAAAAGACACTCCTCTTACCCATACCACTCAGGGAACTCTAAGGGTTTAAGAAGTTCTTGTGCCAGGAGCCAGGGAGAAGACCAAACATGTATTCCTTATTTTATCACAGACCAAATATATATTTATTATATTATATCACAAACACCAAAGGAGGAGCGGACAGATTTAACGTGTCTCTTGAAGTGTACAAACATCAGATCTGTCTCCTAGGATGTATTCTAGTTAAGAGAGTTAACAAGCCTATCAAAGCTTTAGACCTAACTTTCAATTATGGGAAATTTAGAGGACAGAGCAAAAAGCGAAGCTTCACAGCAAGGAAGCAATTAGACAAGCCCAGAAAGAGGGACATTCTGCAGAACTATTGGCTTGGGAACTTCCCAAGTCAGGGTCATGATAAAAGGGCCTACTTTTGAATAAAAGAAACTCACGGGGCATAAAAACCGGGTGCAATGTCTGGTTCTGTATAACCAGCTGAAAAGGACATTTGGGAGACCACTTGTTGAGGATTAGGCAATATTAAGGATTATTGTTTTTGAAAGTGTGATAGTGTTAACTTGAGTATATTGGGAAATGCTCTTTTCTATTTTATTTTATTTTATTTTAGTCTTTATTTATTTTTGAGAGAGAGAGAAAGCACAAGCAGGAGAGAAGCAGAGAGGGAGACACAGGATCTGAAGCAGGCTCCAGGCTCTGAGCTGTTAGCACACAGCCTGACACGGGGCTCGAACCCACAAACCATGAGATCAGGACCTGAGCCGAAGTTGGACACTCAACCAACAGCCACCCAGGCTCCCTGAAAATGTTCTTTTTTAAAAAACATACCGAATATTTAAAAATTTTAATTCATCAAATACCCCCTACCCCCCAAATGCTATCTATGTTTACATTATTCCTTTCCCATGTTTACATTATCACAGAGCAAAAGCCCCCTTAGGGGCTTTTTATTATAAAATCATGGAAACCTAAAATCTTCAAACTGTCAGATTCTGGAACTCAGTTTATGGAAATTTTATCTCCATATTGGGTTTTAACCAACATCAACATTCCATGTTGCTAGGCAACATCGTAGCATTGTACCCAGGCCCCAAGATGGCTCCCAATAATTCCTGCCTCCCAGTATGCGCACCCTTGTGTAGTCCCCTCCCACATCGAATACAGCTGGTCTTTGCAACCAATAAGATATTACAGAAATGACAGTTGTGGTTTCTGAGGTAAAGTGGTAAAAGATACTGAGGCTCTGCCTTGACTCTTTTATGAGTCTCTCAAGGAAGTGGGCCTCTACATTGTGGGGACACTCAAGTAGCACAGAAGCAGAGAAACTAGGCCATCGGCCACTCGCCAGCACCAACTTGCCATGTGAGTTAGCCTGGAAGGCTGGAGATCCTCCAGATCTTGTCAAGTCTTCAGGAGACAGCAGCCCCCAGGCGACATCATAACTGGGATTCTACAAGACACCCTGAGCCAAAGCAGCCCAGCTACAACAACTCCCAAATTCCTAATCCATAGAAACTCTGAAATCATAAATGATTGCTGTTGTTTTCAACTGCTACGTCGTGGGTTAATCAGTTGCTCTGCAAAGAATAACATGAGCAGTGATGGGCAAAAGCACTGAACAGGAAACAGAGCTGAACTTCAGTTCCTGCTTTCCCATCAATGCTGTGTCACTTTGTTCTTTGAGCCTAGTTATTGTCCTAGTCTATTCAGGCTATTATGACAAGAATACCACAGACTAGGTGGCCTAAGCAACAAACGTTAATTTCTCATCGTTCTAGAGGCTGAAAGTCCAAGCAAGGTGCCCCAGCAGATCCAGTGTGGTGTGGGCGCCTGTTTCCTTACTTGCAGAGAGCTGCCTTCTTGCTCTACCCTCACGTGGTAGAGAAACTAATCCCATCGGGGCCCCATCTCATAACCTCCTATAAACCTAGTTACCTCCCAAAGGTCCCACCTCCTAATAACATCCTCCTTGGGGGTTAGAGCTTCAACATATGAATGGGAGTGGGGCGCAAAATAGGCAATCCATACAGTTATCTTAAAAAAAAAAATACCATGAAAATACTACTTGCCTCCCAAGTTTGTTTAAAGGATCAAATTGTGCATAAAGCACCCAGTACAGCGGTGGGCTCGGGGAGGAAACATAATCCGTGACCACTGCCTTCTTTAACCACATTTTTCCCCATTTTCTCACTTAACAATGGATTTTCCCCTCTGTCCGGTGGACTTGAAGTGCCCACCTCTGGGGTCGTTGCCAAGTCAAACGGGAATGTGTATTTGAAGAGGCTTTATTAACTGTTGAGTATTGGGGTGCCTGGGTGGCTCAGTCAGTTAAGCATCTAGCTTCGGCTCAGGTCATGATCTCATGGTTTGTGGGTTCGAGCCCCGCATCAGGCTCTGTGCTGACAGCTCTGACAGACCCTGGAGCCTGCTTCAGATTCTGTGTCTCCCTCTCTCTCTCTGACCCTCCCCTGCGTGTACTATCTCTCTCTGTCTCTCAAAAATAAATAAAAAAACATTTAAAAAATTTAAACTGTCAAGTACTTCACATATGCTGTTATTAGCATTTAAGAGCCTCTCTCAGGAGAATCTGCTTACTGGGCCTTCCTCTCAGAAGGTCAGATCAGGGGTCCACCAGAAGTCATTGATGTCGTGTGGAAGTGGATAGAAAGACATAGAAAGATTTTGCCATCCGCTGACATCAGGCCCACACGCTATCTATTGCCAAAGAGCTGAGGCTTTACAAAGCTCAAACTCCAAAGTAGAAAAAGGCATGTGACTCCACAGTCAGGAGACACTGAGGTCACTGAATGGACCAAAGGCCCAGAGAGGAAGCAAAAATGCCAAAAATGAAAGATCCTGCATAAAGACTTCCAAGAAACCAGCAGAATTCTGCTGTGTTGGGAAGTCTGCGCCTTGTGCTGAGCTGTCAGGTGTCTCTGTCAAGGACTGTGCCCTCCCCCCACCGTCATCCTGCCCTCGCCACCTCCCAGAATAGGAACTGGCCTGGGGGTGCCTGACATAAATCACGCCTGACAGCAGGCAAGGAAATGCACAGTGGTGAAGAGAAAGAGAAAAAAAAAAAAAAACAAACCACCATGACTTGTTCAAATCATACCTCCAAAGTCCTACTTGTGAAAGTTTTGCTGTCTGAACATTTTGCCTCAAAATGGACTTTCCCCCCCTCCTCCTTTATCTAGACAGAGTTATGAATGAATACATTTTAAGACCAAGCTATATACATCAGGGAAACTGAATGAAGTATAACTATATAAATCAATATGTATAGATGATACGTATTTAACACTGGATCAAAAAAGCATGTCACAAAACAAGAACGTACAGCCATTTTAATAAACCTCAAAATGAGGAGAACCAAGTAGGGATTATTTACAGGTGCATAATCCACAATACTATCTTTTTCAAGGTAAAATAGGTGCACCTGGCTGGCTCGGTTGGTGAAGCATGTGACTCTTGATCTCTGGGTTGTAAGTTCCCCACACCCATCTTGGGTGTAAGATGATGTAGAGAACAAAGGCAAAAGAAATGTAGATAAAATTAAATTTCCTTATAACCTGCAGCCCATTGACAGATACTTGAGGCTGGCAGAGAAGGACATTCCTCCAGGAACTCTGACTGTCTTTGCTAGAGGGAAGACAACCTTATCTTGACAATAGCGAGGCCTCCAGGATCCTGGGGGTCTTCTTTAGCATATGAAAAATGTTTTGGAACCTCCCCCTGGTCCTTACCTCTCCCAACTCCTCTCAGTCACTCCTCACAACCCCAATAACTGCTCTTTCTGCCCGGGGATCCTGTCCCCATGCTATGTAAAAACATCTTTTTGCACCGAAACTGTCACAAGAATTCTTTCTTGGCCGATGGCTTCAAACCCAACACTTCAAACCACTGCATTTTGGCCCCCATACATGGGACTGAGTCTTCTCATCTGAACTCTGAGCCTCGGTGTAAACTTGGTGAGTAGTTCGTCTCCTCTCTGTTTGCTTTCATTTCAAGGGCTTTCCAAGAGTATGTCTTGGGGCACCTGGGTGGCTCAGTCGGTTAAGTGAGTCCAACTTTGGCTCAGGTCATGATCTCATGCTCTGTGAGTTCGAGCTCCATGTTGGGCTCCATGCTGACAGCTCAGAGCCTTTGGAGCCTGCTTCCAATTCCTTGTCTCCCTCTCTCTCTGCCCCTCTGTTGCTCATGTTCTGACTCTCTCTCTCTTTCTCTCTCAAAAAGAAACATTAAAAAAGAGGGTCTTTTTTTTTTTAAGGAGTATGATCTTACTGGAACACTTTCATGTCGATTGCTCAGCCTCCAGTCCTCTAACCTGTGGTTACTCTTTAAGGAAGAGAAAGCCTGCCTTTTGGCTGGAAGTCAGTACCTTGGCTGGAATGGTAATAAGACCAAGAAACTTGATGCCTTCTCTTCGTTTCTGTCCTTATACAAAGTTGTGTGACTTGGGCATGGGACAGCCAAAGTCACCAAGAAGGCTGCTGATCTTAAGACTCCCATGTGAGGTTTCTTCTTCATCAATCTAACGTGATCCCCTCCACATCTCTGGTCTAGCTGCTTCTGGCCGTGAGAACTCCAGCGGGAGCCGGCTGAAACCAGCCCCCGACTGAATTAAAACCCAAGCAGGGACTGTTTCCTAGAGAAGTGGCATGCGTTGGAATGTTACTTAGATTATGGTGGATTTCTATCTTTGCTGTTTTCCATCAGTGTCCCCTACTGACTACTTAAGTTACAAAATTGGGTAATTTCCCCTTGTAAAACTCTTCTATTGTTTTCCATGGTTTTAAAACAGTGGATTCTTACTGCCTTCATTGCAAGGCAAGGCATCTCAATCCTTACACTGGTGTCCATATGTAGTCTAGAATACAGTGGAGAAGCAGGATAGTGGAGTAAAGGGGGGGCACCGTAATCCCTCCTACAGGGACTTTATGCAGGACAGTGATTAACAGTGATATCTTCGAGGGATGCTTCTGGTCACTTGCTGACATTCAGAACCTCTGATATATCCTGTGTGGGAGGCCACCCAGGAATCGAGGGGGATTTTTGGTAATGGACCTTCTCTAGGTTTCTTTAGTTCCCAGGACTCTCCTTTGGGATGCCTTTTAACCCACTGGAAACAATTACGATTGGAAAATTTAAGAAAGGCCTGAGGTCCTGTAGCACTGCTTGGCCTTAGTAAGATCTATCAGTCAGATCTCTTCTGCAGGAAACAGCGAATGGATGGAGGTACTCTAGGTCAGGCCTTCTCTAAATCAGAACCCAGACCTAGGGGCCTCTAGACAGAATGCATTTGGCCACTTACCCAGGCCAGTAAACTCCCTCCTGATATATTAGATGATAATTGTCTAAACAGGCCTCCTCTGAATAAATCCAGGACGCTGGAGGAAACACAGGCCATCCCTGACAAAGGGGACACTGACAGTCTCTGTCACAGTTCCCCCTGAGAATGGATATGGGGCATCTCCCTCATTCATTTCTCAAGCTAATGGCTATAACTGGAGCCAACTGTCTTTGGTAAATCCACCTTGGGACGGGACTTTTAGAAATATTCCCAAACAGGTGATGAAACTCCTTTTGTTTCAGAAAAGTTCCCTGTCTTCTCCAGCCTGACATGGACTGCATATTTCCAATTCAATGGAAAAAACATGGCGTCTGCTCATCTGTCTGAGCTATTGAGGCTTATTTTTTTTTAAGATTTTTTCTATATATTTATTTTTAAGAGAAAGAGTGTGAGCAGGGGAAGGGCAGAGAGAGAGGGAGAGAGAGAATCCCAAACAGGCTCCACACTGTCAGCATAGAGCCCGATGTGTGGCTTGAACTCAGGAACTGTGAGATCATAACCTGAGCCCAAATCAAGAGTCAGACACTTAACCAACTGAGCCACCCAAGCGCCTCCAAGCTGATGAGGTTTAGAACCAGGAACCCTGTTTCCCTGTCTTCTGGTGGCACCCGGCTGCTTCTGCCTTCCCCTTCCCCTCTTCCTGTTTCTGCACCACCGTGGGTGAGGCCTGTGTAACTGGATCCTATTCCATCCTTGGTGCCTCTGGCCCCGCTGCTCCTCCTCCAACCCTCACTGTCAAGGGGTAAAGAGCACCCCCTAAGACTTAACACCACCCACTTCAGATTTTCTCACCAGTGTCCTGGGTAAAATTTAAACTGGGGAAGAAATTGATTGACTTTTAGGTGGACCCAGGTGGAACATAGTCATATTTAAACTAACTTAAGTTTGTTAGTTTAATTAAGACAGATGCGACTTTAGCATTATCAGCATTAAATATGAAACTTTTATTCTACCAAGATTTGCCGAGGGTCAAATAAGCTCGTGTTATCTCTGTTGCGATTTGTTAGCAAAAGGATGACTTAAAATGATTGTTACTTTTGTCTGTCGCAAAGTTTTCATGGATAATCGTTAAGATAGTTTTTGGTAACCTTTATAAAACTTTAGAATTTTGCTTGGATGATAAATTGGGATCGAATTCGTCGGACATCTCATACTTTTCCAAATAAAATAGTGCTAAAGCATTGATCACTAAACATAAGGTTTGTCTGCTTTTGACGTTTTTAAAGTAGGCTTCAATGCTCAGCACAGAGCCCAAGATGGAGCTTGAACTCATAATCCTGAGATCAAGACCTGGGCTGAGATCAAGTGTCACGCACTTAACAAACTGAGCCACCCGGTGCCTCTGCTTTTGACTTCTTACTGCAGAGAACCTAAGGATGTTCAAGTCTATTGGTGAACATGCTTTGTGCTTTACTGAAATATGGCACAATGGGAAAAACATGTTTTTAAAATTATGAAATGTATCTATAAATTTCAGATCTAAAGAATTCTGGTATAACAGTTCACAATTGATTGCTACTTAGGGAGCACTTACTTTCACTGGAGGTGAAACTAGGGTTTCTAAGAGTTAAAATTCTGCTAAATGTAATTAAGACTGATAGAAATAAGGGAAGCAATTCAACATGTAGAAAGAGAAGAGACGTGTAAGAAAAATCTAAGGAATAAGAATACATTTTTGTTGAAGGTAAAAGAAAGTATTTTGTCCAAAAATGAAACTGGTTGTTGGGAAAGAAGTGGCACGGGACAGAACCTGAATGCAAAGGAAAGTTATGGAAGGTTTATGAGGAAATCTTTGGAAAAGAATTTTATGTGTGGTCAGGATGGACTAAGGTCGAAATGAATGGATTTTAACTTTTTTAATATTTATTTATATTTGAGAGAGAAAGAGACAGAGCACGAGCAGCTCAGGGGCAGAGAGAGAGAGACAGACATAGAATTCGAAGCAGACTCCAGGCTCTAAGTCAGCACAGAGGCCGACACAGGGTGCAAACCTACAAGCCATGAGATCAGACCCGAGCCAAAGTCAGTCACTTAACCTACTGAGCCACCCAGGTGCCCTGAAATGAATGGATTTTATAAGTACACTGGTATAAGATTGGAAGTCTGCTTTCTGTTTAGAAGACACAGTTTCCTTGGATTGTTGGTGTGCTCTTGATAAGAAAATATAAACAAGGTTGTTTTCTCTTTATCTGCCCAGGAGACCAGTTTCTATGTTTTGTCTTTATCGGGTCTTTGATTACTTCTCAATGTTGAAGGAGCTAAGTTTTGCTAACTACTGTATAACCCTACATATTTGCCTTTGGAATCTCTTATTGTCACCTTGGTTAAGTAAATAATTGTTTCCTTTTTAAATGTTTATGTATTTACTTTGGAAGAGAGTCAGACAGAGACAGTGGGGAGAGGGGCAGACAGAGAATCCCAAGCAGGCCATCAGCATAGAGCCTGACTCTGGCCTCCATCCCATGAACCGTGAGATCATGACCTGAAATCAAGAGTCTGATGCTTAACTGACTGAGCCACCCAAGAGCCTCTAAATAATAATATAGATTAATGATCTGTAATCCTATTCAGGCATGTGCTTTATAACTTTTTGAAGTTTTTTTAACCAACTTTCCGGAGATCTAAATTGTAAAGAAAGTCTTTTTGACCAATTAGGCTTATTTATTTGGCATGTTCAGTTACTTGAAAAGCACAGTTCAACCTTAGGTTATGTTTGGGTAAAAGCTATGAACTATCCTTTCATCTTCAAAGAGATTCATTAAAAAGGCTTTTGACAAATACAGGTTTTTTGATTTCTTTAAAATTGGTAAAATTATCCAGAACTAACTCAAAAGTTGCCTCCAAACTGAATAAGAATTAGTAACATGGGATAAATAACTTAAGGAAGATGATTATAGTTTTGTGATTCTTGTTGGATACATTAAGGTATCTATGACTTACAGAAATATACACTAGTAAACAAATTGAAACACTTGACTTTTCTCTCTACCTGAACCCTCTGAAATTCAAAAACTCTCAGTGAATATTCTTCTTTCATGGCAATCACAGTTGCATGCATAAGTTCTATAAGAATCTGTTCTTCTTGCAACAGGACACCATTGGAAACATTGGCCATTTTACCAAGGCTTTGACTGGAATGTCATATTCGAGAGACATGTATGCATAAACTCAGATATGACCACACAGCTTTAAGGAACTGAAGTTGACTTCCTGAAGTATGAAGCCAAGAGAGCCCCTTGGAAATGCTGGATGGATACCTTGCTCACAGAGTTCCCAGCAGCCTTACCAGGTGAGTAAAGAATGTCACTTCCCTGCAGGTGCAGGAGCCTAAGGGTATTTGGGAACCTCAAGAGGAATTCCCCCAATTCTACAGGTATTGCAGGCATGTCTGCCAGCAATTAATTGCTTGGCTTCTGGCCTAGAGAGGCTACTAAAAGTTCAGTTGAAATTCCTTATAAAAATTCCAGCAAAGCAGATTTTAAAGGATCTATATGATCAATTACTATTCTTTTTCTTTTCTTTTTTTTAGTGGTTTATTTATTTTTGAGAGGGAGACAGAGACAGACACAGAGTGTGAGCGAGAAGGAACAGAGAGAGGGAGACACAGAACCCGAAGCAGGCTCCAGGCTCTGAGCTGTCAGCACAGAGCCTGAGCTCGAACCCCGAGCTGCGAGATCATGACCTGAGCTAAAGTCAGACGCTTAACCAACTGAGCCACCCATGCGCCCCTGATCAATCACTATTTTTGATGAGTTTATATAAATAATTAAGCCAAGTTTGTTAAAACTGGACTTGTTTTACAAACAAATTAGTCTTGATTTGGTTAACTCTGGAATGAGAGCAATCATAGGGAAAAATTATGTTTCAATAACACATCTTTGTGCTTATTAAACTTGAATACTACTTATTATAAACTAGGACAGATCCTAAATGCTTCTGGTTTCCTCAAATGTTTGACTGTGGTTCTCCAACTAAGGTTTCCCATCTTCTTCCATTCACTTGACTTAAAGCTGTTAAAAATCAAAACTGCCTTTTTCCTAAAAGCCCTAGAAAAATTGATGCTGGGCAACTTGAGGTAAATTTCAGAAAAATAGCTCATGTATACATAATCTTGCTTGTTATTCTGCAAATATACTACAAGACTCCATGGGCATGTGATTATTTGAGCAACTGGAAAATGGGATGTATCTTTTAACAATTGTATAGAAAAAGCCTTTTCTCACTGTAGACCTATGAATAGATAAAGACTATATCTTTATTAGATATATTCTAATATGTCTGATATTACTAGATTATTCACTTGAAGCCCATTTCATTCATAAACCTCTAAATGAATATGCAAACTGTAGCCTCCCTAAACCTGACCTGACAGTTACTAGCAACCCACCACATATAGACCGAGGAGACATGGTTTATTTAAAGGATTGAAACTCTAATACAGCGGAGGATTTTACTCCCAAAGAAAAGTCCCCTACCAGGTCACATTATGTCCTCCCACAGCCGTAAAATTAGAACCTTCCTCATGGACTCATCAAGAATTAAATCTGTAACTTCTGATGTGGAAATATTGGAGTTTGGAGCAAATGGTCAAGAGAGAATTCTTGAGGTTTCCTTGGTGAAAAACGGTGGTTTTATTAAAGCACCGGGATGGGACCCATGGACAGAAGGAGCTGCACTGGGGTTGTGACTGGTGACTGTCAAGTAGGGAGGGGGTTAGGGACAGCAAAAACCTCCAAGGTGTTTTAGAAACCCTGAGGGGGCTAGCTATTGTTAGGAACAGGTGACTTGTTACTATTTAGTAAAAATTTAATCATGAGACTTCCTATGTGTATCAGTGGGCCATATGCTTGGGGGATGATTGCTAGCATGCATCTTGGGGGGTAGAGATAAAGGAGGTTTCCAAAGAAATTTCTACATGTTAGAGTAGACTTACAGGATCCTGGAAGTCGGGATCATGTTACACTAAGCCTGCCTTTTGCCCTTAGCAGAAGTGTCAACATCAAGGCGGCTGAGTTCCAGGGGAAGGTCACTCTGCCTGTCTCAACAACCTGCCAATGGACTGGAAGTACAAAGAAATTTTATTTTTTCTTTTGCTTTTCTTTCCCACATCGCCTTCCTCACAGGAATCCGGTGTGCCAGCTAACGTGCCTTCTCGTTCCTGGGAGCCTGCGGAAGACCTCAAACTCCAAACGAAAATGGTGGTTGTACCTCTCTTTTCCACTCTCGTTTCCCCAACTTATACTGGCAATTCCTCCTTACAAGGGGCCATTCAGAATGATCATTAGAGATATTTGAATCACAAACCAGAAAAACCCATCTGATTCCTGAGGGCTGTTCCTGCCCCCTGTGAGCCTGGCATCTAAAACTCTTCTCTCTGGCAGCACTGGAGACTCAGACGCTGGGTTTGTAACTTGCTCTAACCATTAACCTGTAGTTTTTCTTTTGTTTCCATAGAAATGCCATTTACTGACTGTCTAAACCCGCAGCCCGGGCCGCTCGTCCGCCCGTCCGTCCACTTCCACCCCGGGCTGAAACGGCACTGGCAGGTGCCGCGGTGCGCTAGCTCGCCAGGGCCAGGCGCGCTCGTCCCCGGCTTGGAGCGCGCCTCCGTCGCGGGTCCTTCTCCTGAGGGAGGGAGAGAAAAAAGGGGCAGGAGAGGGAGAAGCAGAGAGTAAAGACAGAACTCACGGTTTCCGATCAGGCAAAAGAGAGAGAGCTTTATTTAGAAAACTGTCTCTTATAAAGATTTCAAGGCGGGAAAAACAAAGCAGCTGACCTACGTCAGATACCAGGTAAACAGAGTCAAATGAATAATCAAAGAAAGCGCCCAGACTTGCCTCAAACAATGGTGGGGAGGGGGAGCTAAACTGAACAATCCAAAATACGGTTTTGATCTTTTATGCACCTTGACCGTTCTACGTCTGGCCCAGCAAGACAGACGCCACAGTTATTTTGGCCAGGAAATGGCAGTCTCCAGCCTCCAGATGCAAATCTTGTTTACTGGTTCACTCTCCGGAGAGTGATAATCCTTGCCTGAGGCAGACAGAAAACTTGGCGGCTTCGACAACTGACTACCTGATTGCTTGCTAGCCAAGATAGCACATGATGGCTAACACCCCTTGCTACACAATTAAGGCCTTAAATGGCTCTCAAAACGGCATTAGATATTTTAGCCGCTGCACAAGGCGCAACATGTGCTATCATAAAAGCCGAATGTTGTGTGCATATTCCATCACAAAAACGTGACAGGATTGAGAAAAGACATAAACACTCAAATTGGTACTTTAAACGATCTCTCGCCTTCCTTTAGTGATGGGTTAAACTCCTGGACTGAAGGAAAATTTTGGTCAACTATCAGAAAAGTTCTATTCAGGGGGCACATGGGTGGCTCAGTCAATTAGGCATCCAACTCTTGACTTCAGCTGGGGTCATGATCTCACAGTTTGTGAGTTCAAGCCCCATGTCAGACTCTGTGCTGGCAGTGTGGAGCCTGCTTGGGATTTTCTCTCTCTCCCATTCTCTCTCTCTCTGTCCCTCCCCTGTGTTGTGTGTGTGTGTGTGTGTGTGTGTGTGTGTGTGTGTCTCAAAATAAATAAGTTTTATAAATAAATAAGACAAAAGGGGCTGCCATGAGCCATCCAATCCTCATGTACTGGCTGTGGGCTTTTAATCCATGTTGTAGAAAGTTTGCACTCAAAGAGATCTTGGAGATCTGTGCAAACTTCTCATTTCATCATAATGAATTTAAGGGGGTCAGTGGTAAGGTGATTTATCCTAGCAGACTCAAATTTCTGATTACATTCAAGGAGGCCATCTCAGGCCAACACTACTTGGGTTCAAGATTATATCTTGGGTACAGTCTATATCTCAAGGACCTTTCCAAGACTCTATTATTTCTCTACCACTGAGTAACAGATTAGCACACACTTAACACTTCAGCATACAGCTATTATCACACAGTTTCTGTGGGCTGAATATGGACTCAGTTTTGCTGTCTCATGCTTCAAGGTCTTTCGCAAAGCTGAACTCAAGGTGTTGGCCAAGACTGTGTTCTTATCTGAAGGCTCCGCTAGGGAAGAATCCACGTCTAAGCTAACTGATGTGGTTGTCAGCAGGACTCAGTTCCTTTTGGGATGTTGGACTGGACTGAAGGCCTCTGTTCTTAGCTGGCTTTTGACTGGAAGTGACTTTCAGTTTCTTGCCTTATGGGCTCCTCTACAAATTGGATGACTTAAAACAAGGAAATTTTATTTTCTTATGCTTTTGGAGGCTGGAAGTCTAAGATCAAGGTGCTGGAAGTGTTGGTTTCTTCTGAGACTTCTTTTTGGTTTGCAGATTGTCACCTTCTCACTGCATCCTCATATGCACCCCTCCATGTGTGTCTGTCTGGTATCTGCATTTCCTCTTATAAAGACACCAGGTAGACTGGCCAGAACCAGTCAGAACCCTAATGGCTTCATTTTATTTATTCATTCATTCATTTTGTGAGAGACAGAGAACACATGAGCAAGAGAAGTGCAGAGGAAGAGGGAGAAAGAGAATCTTAAGCAGGTTCCATGCCCAGCGCAGAGCCTGGTACAGGGATCGATCTCATGACCACGACATCATGACCTGAACTGAAATCAAGAGTCAGATGCTTAACCAGCTGAGCCACCCGGATGCCCTGAGGCTTCATTTTAACTCAATCACCTCTTTAAAGAACTTATCTCCAAATATAGTCATACTCAGATACTGGGCCTTAGGGAAACTGGGGTTGGGGAGGGACAAATTTAACCCCGTAGCATAGATCTGACCTTATTTTAACAGCTCTTACTCTCCTTGGCTCTCACCATCAGATGGGTAGCCACTGAGTACATCTGACTGAAGATAGTTCCACCAGCAGCCTCAGAGCTCACTGGAGACCCTTCTTATGAGGGTCCAGGGACCTGGGGAGTTGCTGCATTCCCATGTCTTGCCACTCTGGGGGCTCAACCTCAGCAGTGGACGCTCCTGGGCAGCTGTTTTCCCCTAAGCCATAAGTGCCCCTCACTCCTCAGAGCCCTCTAACCCCACACCCTGGTCCTCCCTGAAATGCTCCTCAATCCCCTTTCCTAAATGCTGACTCATAAACTCCACTCCTTGGCCCACCGGTGGCCCTCACACTCAGCAGGTTTGTGGACAAGTCTGATCAAGAACAAACCACCACCGATTGTGGAGAGCTCCTTGGAGCACATTCTTCACTGGAATTCCACAAAGATACACAGATCTGGTTGTCCTTCCCTAGCTGCTTTCTTCATTTTTCCTCTGGATTTCTCTCTGTATTCCTGACTTCCTAATCTTGGAGAATCTTCCAGTTCACTCCCAGGACTTGTGTTTTTGGCCATTCACTCTACTTTGGTAAATTCAATCAGTCTATCACACTAGGCACGATCTATACACTGCTCACCTGGAAATCTGGATCCTCACTTTGGTGGCTGTGAATTCCAGACCCAGCTCTCTATTCAACACCTCAGCTTCAACATTTAATAAGGTATCTCATTCTGGATGTGTCCAAAACCGAGCTCCTGAGCTTCCCCCCTACCCCACCTCCAAGACTTCCTCCTCTGATGTCTTCCCCACCTAATTTTATAGCATCTTCCAGTTGCTTAAGCCAAAAAATCTTGTAGTCATCTGTGATTTCTCTTTTTCTCTCATAGCCTGTATGAAATCCATCCAAAGTCTTGTGGCTCTGCTTGAGAATATTTCCACTCTCACCATTTCCTCTGCAATGGCTCTGGTTCAAGGCACCGTCTTCTCCCAATTAACTAGTCCCCCTGCTTATGCCCTTTCTCCCCTTCAACACGCTTGACACAGCACCCAAAAGTGCCTGTTGAAACCTAAGTCAAATCATAGCACTTCTGTTTTCAAAACCCACCAGTAGTTTGCATAACCCTCAAAGTAAAAACCAAGGTGCAGGAAGTAGATTGGGAGCTGCCAGGACCCAGGCCAGGGCGGAGGGGGAGGTAGTGTTTCATGAGTACGGGTTTCAGTTGGGATGACTGAAAGTTCTGGAGATGGATGGTGGTGCTGGTTGCACAGCTCTCTGTCTAACAAGAGATAGATACCTTAAAAAGGAAAAAACCCAAGGCCCTACACATTCTGACTCCATTTTATTTTCCTGACTTTATCTCCTACCATGTCCCATCCCATACATTCCACTTTGCTCACATAGGCCTCCTGACTGTTCTTCACTTAGGGCATTCATGACATGTGCCCTCACTAATCTCTGTCAAAAATGCTCTTCCCTGGAGCTCCTGGCTGGCTCATAGAGCATGAGACTCTTGATCTGGGGGTTGTAATTTGGAGCCCCACATTGGGCATAGAGATTACTTAAAAATAAAGTCTTAAGGAAAAATGCTTTCCCCCAAATATCTGGACAGCTCAACTGCTCACCTCCTCACCCTCTGGTTGGGTAGGCAACATTCCCACGCCATCCAATCTAAAATTGCAAACCACGCCCTCCACTCCATTGGTACATCCTATCCACCTTCTCTGCTTTATTTTTCTCTATCACTTATCATCAAGTGATACAATATATAGTATGATTTACTTGTATGTTTTACTTTATGTCTTCTACTGCTGCAGCATGAGTTTTGTGGGCTTGAGATTTTGGTCTGCTTTTATTTACTCCTGCACCCCCAGCTCCTAGAACAGTGCCTGGCACGTAGCAGGTGCCCAATAAAATGTTTGAATTAGTGTTTATGGTGGCCTTGGCCATATTTTTTAAACTAGAAATATTATAAATTCATGAAAAATATATGGTCTTTCTCCACAAATCTTCTGTAAACAGTAAAAAAGTCAGATCGTGAAAGCTATAGAGAAACAAATGGAAGTGTTTATCATCACAGCGGAGGTGGCTACATACATTATGACTGCGAGGATCTAGAATATGTATTCATGTGGGCAAGAGTGGAAAGAAAGGTGCAAGATGAGAACCTTTGTTAGGCTTATGGGAGTACGTTTTTCCTAAAAAAAAAAAAAACAACTAATTGGCATTATTATTAATGAGGATATTCAGAACCTATCACATGCTACATCATACTCTAAGCAAATGACACACGTTGTCTCATTCAATCTTCGCAAAAATGAGCTCTAGGCTGTATTAGTGAGAAGTTAAGTAACTTGGTCGGAATCACACATGCAGAAGCCAAGCCAAACTTATGTCTGACTCATGTCAAAATATCAACCAACTTCTGTGTGAGTCACATTTTCTGTATGTTACACAGCCACAGTGATGCGGCATAACAAACCACCCCAAACCTGGGCGACTTGTCACGACTATTTGGTCTCCTGCTAACTGGTTTTCAGGCGGACTAATTTGGCAGATCTAGACTGGGCGATCCAGAAGGTTCAGCTGGGCGACTAGCTTCAAGGTGCAGGCCGTATGTGTGGTCCGGGTCAGCTCCATGTTCATTCCGGGGCCCCCTGAGGAAGAGTTAGGGACTCCCAGGGGCATGTTCTTCACCACGGTCTTACTCTCCTGGTGGCCCTTCTCGTGCACACCGCACTCTTTCCTACCTGTGTCCTTTCCTTCAGACAGCGTCCCTTTGCCTTTGTGAGGACCAGGGACTACACTGGTCTTTGAAATTTCAAACGTAAAGCTGTTCAATATCTGAAAATCATGTGCTCTCATCAAGAGAGACCTACAGACCCGATTGATGACCTAGTTCTACCATTCACCAGGCAGGAAGTTATGCGCCAAACAGAAAACCTCTAGATTTTCTTTATCAGTCTAAAAATAGAAACCAGGGGTGCCTGGGAGGCTCAGTCGGTTGGCCTTCAGACTTCTGCCAAGTCATGATCTCTGGGTTGGTGGGTTTGAGCCCTGCGTGAGGCCCTGTGCTGACAGCTCAGAGCCTGGAGCCTGCTTCAGATTCTGTGTCTCCCTCTCTCTCTGACCCTCCCCCGCTCATGCTCTTGGTCTCTCTCTCTCTCTCTCTCTCTCTCTCTCTCTCTCTCTCTCTCTCTCAAATAAATAAAACATAAAAAAATAAAATAAAATAGAAACCATGTGGATAATATTCAAAGTATTTAGTAACCAGCATGGTGCCTGGAAGTTTCCTGCTGTACTAGATATTAACTCTTTAGTACTCTTTAGGTTAAAGCATTCCAAAGAGGCCTTGAGACGGGAAAGGGTGGGGGTCCATCCCTGGAGATCAAACGTCCCCGCCTTATCATATGGACAAAGAGGTGTTCATCAGGAAATTATGGAACCAAGGGGAGTGAGTGAGGTGCCAACATCGTAGGAAAATCTTGCAAATCCCATAGACAGAGAGCCTTCAAAACTGCAAAATGCTGCCCAGAAGTCCCCAGCACCTGAGGCAGAACCTCTGATAACAGTTTTCTTTCTCTGCCACAAGTTTGCCTTTTAGGATGGATGCAAAGCAGAAATCACTACTATCTGCAGCCTGTGGGACAAAAACAGTTCACAATCATTTTTGTTTGGTCCCATCTGGTATTTGTTCCTCATTCGAGCTTGCGTTTCAAAAACTGGAGGATTCATCTAAAAATTCAGATTTCTCTCACTCTCGTGCACAAAGGAGTTAGCACACAGCCCACGCCTCAGGCGTCAGCACCGCATTCTAGGTAAACGGTCTCTCCTCCCCGCGCCTTGGGGAGCTCTTCCCCTTTTGCCTGGTTGCCTTCAAGAAAAGGAGGTGGGGTCACCTGCAGCTCTGCTGTAGCCATCCGAGAAAAATTCGCTCTAGGGTTCTCGTTCTTGCCTTCTCTGCTCACACCAGCACGGTCTGATCAGAAATACAGCCTCCATGTGTGCCGCCAGTGTTTACGGCAGTAGGTGAAGGATAGAGGCTCCGTTAAGTTGGGTTAAGTGAACTACCTTGAGGAGGCCATCCCAGATTTCTACCTCAATGCTAATAGCTCTTTGTACAGAAAATAAAAATCTTCTATTTAAAAAGTAAATAAAGGGGCGCCTGGGTGGCTCAGTCGGTTAAGCATTCGGCTTCGGCTCAGGTCAGGATCTCACCATTCGTGGGTTGAAGCCCCGTGTTAAGCTCTGTGCTGACAGCTCAGAGCCTAGAGGCTGTTTCAGATTCTGTGTCTCCCTCTTTCTCTAACCCTCCCCTGCTTGTGCTGTCTCTCGCTGTCTCTCAAAAAATAAATAAAAAATAGAAAAAAAATTAAAAAGGAAATATTAAAAATCCTGATTTTTAAAATTCTACTTATTTATTTTAAGTAATGTCTACACTCAACGTGGGGCTTGAACTCATGACCCAGAGTTCAAGAGTCCTAGCCTCTACCGACTGAACCAGTCAGGTTCCCCTAAGAACCCAGATTTCTACTTCTATCAAATAAACCAGAAGATAGAGCAACATTCTGTTGGCATCCCCTGCATGGCAAGAATCCACTAGAACTGAATAGAAGTTATCCCTTTATGTAAGGCCTAAGTGCTCTATTAGTCCCTCTCCTCTCCATTTCCCAAGCTTCTCCCTAATACTGAGACACACAACTATCACCACTCATCATAATAAACTTTTTTCCAAGATAATAGGGAAATATTTCTCTGTGTAAGACTCTCAAAAATGGGGAAAGGAACTCAGAGCTGCCAACTCAAGGAAGGCTCTGATGAACTCTGACATGACAAGGACAGTGTATGAAGGATGGAGGGGGCCCATTGTGCAATTCACTAATTGCTTCTGTGAATGGTGCCCCACAGGGTTGTGCAGTGAGCAACCTGCACAGCGGTTCAGTGCATTCTGGAGGCCTGAGAAACATACAGATGCGGCACAGACTGGCGAGAACAGGGCAGGCAGGGTATGGCCCCAAATGGGGTGGGGGAATCACCCTAAGTCCACAGAAGGAGCCCTTTCAGCTTTACTAGAAGAGAGAAGAGAAATGACAAAGGCTTGGGATTGATTATGATGGCCGACTCAGAAGAAAATGGACACAATTCATTCTTCCTCCTTTCATCTTCAGGAAAGGACATGATCCTCAAAGGGGAGAACACAAACCAAACATGAGGAGGCCTCTGAAGTCCAAGGTTAACAATATACACCTTTCACTTGTCAGATGGGCTGGAAACTTGGACTTGAAGGGGGCTCCAGTCTCAGGGGCAAACGAGGCATAACTGACTTCTCTAGATTAGGTTCAACTTGATATTTTTTATTGTAGGAAACAAGAAGTTTCTAGACACTAAGAGACAGAGACTAGACAAAATATTTTGTGTTCCTTTATTTCCTCACCGCTGGGCGGCCCGCCCTTAGCCACAAGACCTTCCATGGGTCCTGCAGGCACGTCTGGAGAAGCCACCATATAGTAGCTTTAAACCTTCTCTTCCCTTTCTCTAGAGCAGAATGTGGGCTCACAAGACTTGCTATCACAATTCACTCACTTCATTTATAATAATGACGGGCAGTGCTTTGAGTTTTTTTAATGCAAATTAAAACATTAAAAAGCAAACTTACTTTATAGTCTCAGAAGGTTCTGCAGGTTCAAAACCTTCTCCTTTCTCGGCCTGGCAATTTTCCGAGACAGGGGAATGTAAACTTTGGTGAGGGGTCAAGACTAGATGATGGGATTGGCTGGGTATGAATTTAGCAGGAGGCTTCTGGGATGGAGGATGGAGGATGGAGGCCACCATGAGTGCTGAGATGCCCATGTGTAGGGCCAGAAACAAGGTCCTGAAAAGGGGCGAGCTGAGCAGGGCACCACCTCCCCCTCCTGGGGCTCCCCGGGGTGCTTACCACCAAATAACCACAAGGCTGCTGGCAAAATGACTACAGAGAACTGAGAACTGACTCCAGAAGCTTCGGGAGAGGGAGAGTGCACTTCCCGCCACCATGATCAATAAACACTTCAGGGCAAAGATGCATTGATTCTTAGCCTGGAACTCCAAGGTGGAAAAGGAGAGAGGGAGAGCATTTAAAGCAAAGGGCACCGCAAAAACAAACATCACAAGGCTGCAGTCTATTCTTACTCCTTCCTGGTACTCAACGCCCTCACCCAAGTCCAGCGTTCTGGTCACATCCAGCCATCTTCAGGGACGTGCCCTGCCGTGTCCCTCCTCCCCAAATGTTCATGCTGATTCCTCGATTAGAAGAGTCTGAGGTATTTGCTCCTCACTCTTCCTCCTGTTGAAATTCTACTGTCTTTAGAGGTCTGAACTCAGAGGTCTCTTTGGTGAAGCCTTCCCTGATTCTCCACGTCAGAATTCCAATTATACCTTTTTCTCCCCATCCTTTGCCTGACTCTGTGTGTGTGTGTGTGTGTGTGTGTGTGTGTGTGTGTGTGCTGAAGTGCAACTCATTGGTTCCCCAGTTGGAATACCACCACCTCCCTGGGGTGGGCACTGGGGTCCCTCTGCTTTCTGCCCCCCGGAACTCCCCTCGGTTAGTCTTGATTACTGCTCCTGACTGATTTGCTGAATCCTGGCCAGATGAACTCAGTTTGTATCCTGGCTTTACGGATGCGTGGAAAGATTACCTCAATCCCTGTGCCTCAGTTTCCTCATTTATTAAGAGGTCTTATAAGGTTGATGTAAAGGATGAATGACATTATACACTGAAAGTACATATTGATTATTGTTACCATTTATATCTATTAGTTATGTATATATCATGTATACTTTAAAATCTGTCTTTGAGAATTCCAAGGTCCTTTTCACCTTGAATCCAGAGATAAGAATTTCCTTCAATGACTGAAACAGAGCAAAAGAGACTGACTTGTCCTTGAGCTCACAGCAACCTGGGACTATTCTGGAAAGACAAAGGAATTCCTGTCATCCTCTTTGCAGCTTAGACCACAGAAATTCATCAAATATTTAGGATGGGACTTTTGCGACCCCAAACTTGCACCAGCTGGTCAACATTTTTATAAATAAATGAATATTATTGTTCATAACAATAACGAAGATGAAAGACAGGTGGTTTTGTTATGCTACCCTAATGTGCAGAAGAGAGAACGCAGGTGATTTAAATGAAGTCTGAACATTAGAAAATTGAGAAAAAAGACTCTTGCCCTTAGAGAAACTATCTATAACTTCACTGCTTCCAGAGGAAGTAGCACTTAGTGAGTGGGGAGCACTACCCTCCTTCCCCCCCGCCCCCCAGCTGCTGTCCTCCTCCGGGGTTGGGTCCATTCCAGAGGCTCCACTTTTAGGAAGATAGTGGCAAATGGTAAGAGGCCCAGCCAGAATGATATCAGGTCTGGGCACTGTGTCCCAGGAGCATGAGCTAATGGAACTAAAGCCATTTGGCTCTACACCAAAGGATATGGCAGCCTTGCCTGGGCAGAAAGTGATATTTGAAGCTGAGGAGTAGGGAAGGTAGGGCAGAGATCCAACTCCATATCAGGAAATTCCAAAATCAGAGAGGATTTGTGAGGTTGCAAGGATTCCAGCATCTCGAGTGTGCAAGCACTGGGCCAGTGATCACTGGCCTGGGTTCTCCTTATGTACGGAAAGTGCTACGTAAACTTTTGACACGCTGTATGCGGGATACTGTTGATCTCTTTGGGGCATGTAGGTGGCTCAGTTGCTTAAGTGACTGACTCTTGGTTTCAGTTCAGGTCATGATCTCAGGGTTTGTGAGTCCGTGCCTTGCATCGGGCTCTACACTGACAATGGGGAGCCTGCTTGGGATTCTCTCTCTCTCTCTCTCTCTTTCTTTCTCTCTCTCTCCCTCTCTCTCTGTTCGTCCTGCATGCTCTCTCTGAAAGAAAGAAAGAAAGAAAGAAAGAAAGAAAGAAAAGAAAAGAAAAGTTGATCTTTTTGAGAGCAGAGAGCCTGTCAAGACCCAGTCTTATCCCCAATATCCAGTATGGCACCTGGTATAAACAATCATGTTTGAAGTGCCTTTCTTTCTTTCTTTTTGAACATCTATTCATTTTTGAGAGAGAGAGAGAGAGCTAAAATGCAAGCAGGACAGGAGCAGAGAGAGAGGGAGACACAGAATCTGAAGCAGGCTTCAGCCTCTGGGCTGTCAGCACAGAGCCCAATGTGAGGCTCGAACCCATGAACCACGAGATCATGACCTAAGCTAAAGTTGGACGCTTAACTGACTGAGTCACACAGGTGCCCCTTGAAGTGCCTTTCAGGTTTAAGATTACTTAGATTCTTTCAAGGACTATAACAAATAAATAATAATGCTACTGAAAGAGACCTTCTCACCAAAGAGGCTTTACTTACGTGGGCATATAAATATCCACTAAACACCCTTTTTTCACTCCTGCAGGGAACAGCCCGTCACAAAAGGCACAAGAGGTGGGTGGTGACCACAGCATGCTTTTGACCTGGTCGCAACATCTTCTGCATATTCCAGAACTAGCAAATGATTTCTCAGTAATACTATCCCAAGAAAAGTACCTGAGGGTAAACTCTTTGCTTAGAGAGCAATGCTGAGCAGGCTTTTTGTGATTCTCTTCCTGCCATTAATTAGCTTTTACTATTGAACTCTGTGAAAAATATACTATCACCCCCTGCATAATTGCCAACTCCCAAACCACAGAAACCTGCCAGAATGGGAGCTGGGAGAAGAGATGCCGAGTCTCATCACAAGGAGCATCCAGGAGAGCCACTACTTAGCTAGAAGTTTCACCTGGTGTTAAGGGCTGAATGTGTCCCCACAAAATTCATATATGGAAACCCTGAGCCTCAGTACCTCAGAATGTGACTGTATTTGGAGATAGGGCCTTTAAAGAGGTGATTTAGTTAAAATGAGGTCATTAAGGTGAGCCATGATCCAAGATGGCCAATGTCCTCATAAGCCCAAGAAATTGGAACACTGAGAAACATCAGTGGTGCTCAAGACCATAAGTGGACAGAGAGAGAGGGTGGCCATCACAAGCCAAGGAGGGAGAACTCAGGAACACCAAACCTGCAGACATCTTGATCTCAGACTTCTAGCTTCCAGAACTATGAGAAAAGTAATTTCTGTTCTTTAAGCCCCCCAACCTGCAGTATATTGTTATGGTAGCCCTAGCAAACCATTGTACCTGGGATATTTCATTTCATCCTTATAACTACTCCAATTATTTTCCCTATTTTGCAGAAGAAATCAAGGCTCCGGGAAGTCAGTTAATTTTCCCCAATTCTTGCAGTGGGTGAGTGGCAGAGCCAGAATTTTGTATCAGGTTTGCGGGCTGTGAAACCCACATTCTTTCTACCATATCACGTGGTCTAGTAAAATTAATGTTTTACTGAAAATACTCTACAACTGGTCCTGACCAGACCAATCGGTGTAAGATGCTCCAGTGGAAGGGATTTCTTGCTGGTACCATAGGGAGATTGGGCTCTACTCAACTTAATCTCCTGGGACGTGCTTTGCCACCATCCACAGCAAGGTCATCTGGACCTGCAGAGCTGATGACAACCTGACAGGGGAAGTTCCGTGGGCTTCTCTCATGGTATTCGAGCCACATGACGTCCAACAGGAGCTGACAGGAAGCAGTTGGGAGAGGGGAAGTGCCCTTTGCACTCTCTCAAATAGACTTTATTCTACAAACCCTGATCCCAGCCCCCTTCTCTGATGGATAGCAGAGTCAGGCACCTTCCCTAGTACTCAGGATGATGACCACCACCTACGACTTCCACCTGCCAAGCACTAGGCTAGACACTTGCCATCTGTATTAGGATGTGAATACTATCCCCTGTCACAGAGGGCACAGAGGATGAGGCTGAGGCTTAGAAAGCTGAGTAACTTGCTGAAGGAAGCACCAACTAAAAAGGCACGAAGCCCAAGTTACAGCTCCCAAACACTTGTCCTTCCTCTCCACCACCCTGCCTCATGCTGACAGAAACCAAAGGACACATGGAGACACACTTATGCACCCACTAGTACTGGTCCCATGACCCCTAAGAAGACATGCTCAAAAGCCCACAGAAGCTTCTTCGTGTAGCCTCACCACAAGAGACAGGAGACTGCCTCATCAGTTCACCTAATAAAGTGGGAACCCAGGGTTAACACATAGCACGTTCCCATCCAGCCATATCCTTAGCTTCTAGCACCCTGTGTCTCTCTGCCTCATGCCCTTGACCCACACTGCAGGAGGCGTCCATGAGGGTGGGGAAGCAGCTAGCATCCACACTATAATCTTGGTGTGTGTTAACTCTGGCTCTGGAGACACCAGCACGATGCTGATCCCTATCAAATGAATGCCAATGTCCTGTTTGTTGACATCCATGTCCAGTGGTACTGTCCTCTGTGTGTGTCTGGAAGGATGGACAGCATGGGCAGTGCATTCACATTCACAGTGCCTTCCAGGAACTCAGATTCTTACCTGTTCTAGCTCGGATAGTTTCATGTCTGTGTTATTTCTCTATATCTCATCCTCCTCAAGCCCCAATTAAAGGCTTAAGCTAAATTATCTCAGGAGAGTAAGAAAAATATATCTCAGAATATCATCAAAGCACCAGAGTTTTTGGATTTCATTCCGTGGATTTCATCTCTATCCCAGTCTGGGTGTACCAAGCTTCTTATTATTAGTCAGGGCTCTCCAGAGAAACACACCAATAGGATATATATATATATATACACATACACACACACATACACACATATATGTGTATATATATTATATATATCTATATATAGATCTATGTATATAGATGTTACATATATATTATATATTGATATATGTATATATAGATATAGATATATAAATATTACATATATATCTATATATTGATAGATATAGATATAGATATATAGATATGTGTATGTATATTATATACATCTATGTATAGATATACACATAGTTCTATAGATATATATACATAGATCTATAGATAATATATCTATGTATATATATATCTAGAGAGAGAGATAAAACAGAGATTTATTCTAAGAGTTGGTTCATGCAGTTATGAAGGCCAAAACGTCTCACAATCTGCTATAAGCTGGACCACCAGGAAATCCTGTGGAATAATTCAGTCCATGTGCAAAAGTCTGAGAACCAGGGGAGCCCGGGGTATAATTCCTGGTCTGTGGCCAAAGGCCCAACCAAGGAGCCTCTGGTATAAATCCAGGACTCCAAAGAGTAAGAACCAGTAGCTCTGATATCTGAGGGCAGGAGAAGATGGTCATGCCGGCTCAACAAGAAAGAAAATATTGACCCTTCCTTTGCCTTTTTCTATTTGGGCGCCCAAGGGACTAGATGATGTCCTCTTGCATTGATGAGGGCTGATCTCTACTCAGTCAACTGAATCAAATACTAACCTTCTCCAGCAACACCCTCACAGACACACCCAGAAATTATGTTTTACCAGCGACCTAGACATCCATCAGGACCATCCAATTAACACATAAATTTAACCATCACACTCCTAGATGAGAATCAGAGTCAACCTTTATAATCCATACATTTATACCTTTCTTTACTCAATCATTCAGCTGACCTCTGCTAAGTGCTTTCTATGAACCACCTGTTGGAATAGCTACAGAAAATCACTGGAAAAGAGTTGCAGTTGGCAACCTGGCTCACCAGATCCCACAGGTTTGCAGCCTCTAGATAAAAACCACAGCCCTGGTGGTTTTTGCTGGTGGACTGACTCATCTGTCTCTCTACTCAGATCCTAAGTTATGCGTAAATCATGCTTGCCACTTGATTCCCAATGCTGAGTACAGTGCCTGGCGTATAGTAGCCAGGTAAATATACAATAAACAGTGCAAACCTGAAGAATACATATTTTTTATATTAATACAAACATGAATATGAAATTACAAATGAAAGTCAAACTGTACATTCATTTTTTCTTTTTTAAAATTTTTTTATCTTTATTTTATTTTGAGAGACAGTGAGTGAGCGGGGGAGGGGCAGAGAGAGAGGGAGACACAGAATCTGAAGCAGGCTCCAGGCTCTGGGCTGTTGGCACAGAGCTCAACACAGGGCTCAAACCCACGGACTGTGAGATCATGCCCGGAGAAGTCAGCCACTTAAGGGAATGGGCCACCCAGGCGCCCTTACATGCATTTTTAAGATGAAAACTTTGGGTCAAAAGTGAGGGAGGCATGAACAGATGGAGCATAGAGGTTTTCTAGGGCAGTGAAACTCCTCTGTGTATGGTGGATACATGTCATTGTAAATTTGCCCAGACGCATAGAATGTACAGAATCTGGAGTAAACCCGAATGTTAACCCTGGAATCTGGGTGATAATGATGTGTCAACGTAGAGTCATCGATTGCAACAACTGTGCCACTCTGGGGGAGGTGTTGACAGCAAGGGAGGCTGTGCGTGGGGGTGGCAGGGGGTATATTGGAAATGTCTCTCCCTTCTCTCAATACAGTTGTGAACCCAAAATGGCTCCAAAAGTAACCAAAAAAACGTCAGGGCAAGTTTGTTGGCTGGGTAGGTGTGTCTAGAACATGCTCCCTCTCCCAGGAGAGCTTCTGGAGCACCGACAAAGCCATTATACCACCTGGGAAGGAGCCACATTCCTACCCCCAACCCAGTGGCCGGGCGACCTGCTAACCAGCTGGTCTTCTCGGTCCCCTCCGCAGCCACACACCAGAACTGGGAGATCAGCGCAACACTGGGTTTCCAAGCACGTACAATCCCGCCTGCAGTCATGCCCTGACCCACATAGTTCAACTGAGCAAGTTTGGAATTTCCTAAAGGAACTTTCACCGAGAAATGAAATTGAAAAGAGAGCATAAGACTGGTCCCAGAGCTCTAACTGGTGCAGGCCCTCCTGAGGGCAGGTAGAGATAGATAAGCGTTGAGGGACTTCAGAGAATGGGGAAGCTGCTGTGCCTAAGGATACAGGAAAGAAATGGGTTGTTTGGTCACTGAAAGAAAAGGGCAGAGACATGTAAAGCAGCGAGAGGGCCAAAAAGATGGAGAGGTCGAGACTAAATGGAATCCAGCACAGGCGGGGCCACTAAAGAACATTATCTGAAAGGAGATGCCTCATGTTCTGGATGCACTTCTGCAAAGTAATGTTTATTTTTGAAAGAGAGAGAGAGAGAGAGAGAGAGAGAGAGAGAACAAGAATGCGGGAGGGGCAGAGAGAGAGGGAGACACAGAATCCAAAGCAGGCTCCAGTCTCCAAGCTGTCAGCACAGAGCCTGACATGGGGCTCAAACCCACAAACCATGAGATCATGACCTGAGCTGAAGTTGGATGCTTAAGCCACTGAGCCACCCAGGTGCCCCACTTCTGCAAAGTAAAACCCTCCTCCACCTCTTGGCTGCCTCTGGCCCACCTCACTGCCCACTCCCAAATCTCCAGAAGGCTCTACTAAACTCCCCAGGATTTGTGGAGATGTGTACAGAAATCAAGCATGGGATGGAGTTCTATGTCCTCAGAAAGCAAGAACACCCCCCTCCCCCAATGTGCTTCCCCCACCCACAAATATGCAAACACGAAAGGGACAGCGTTAAACATCCAAAGGAGGATGTTTCCCTTCATATTGCCTGGTTCTAAAGAAAGGGAAAACCCCCAGTTGAAAACCTAAAGCAAAAGCACAAAAATAGAAAACAATTTGATAGAGCACAGGTAGTTTTGCTTTGACTAACTCAGTTAATCTTAGCTACACAGACCATGGTCCCCCTCTTGTCCCGTGGTCTTCAGCTGATATGCTGGTTCACCATGAAGGCTGCCTTCAGGCTTGAGCAAAAACTATCCTCTTGCCCTAGGCTACCTGACCCACGTCTGGTTCAGTGCTACGAGCACCCTCTGATGATAGGTCTGGTCATGTTAGAACCCTGCCTCCTACATGTCAACTCCCTTCTGTTGGCAGGAGCCTCCTTTCTTTTATAGACTCACAGCCCATAAGCTCGGCCGACATTCCAGGAAGCTCCTTTCCAGGACCGAAGGCCATGTTTGGCTGAGTGAACAGCAGTAAACAGAGTTCGGATTAAGGCTGCATCCTGCCCTTATCGGATGTCCAGCCCCTTCTCAGCCCTTGGAACTAAATTCACCCACTCCCCCACCTGAAACCCTGATGACTGTTCTACTACTTCCCTTCACACACTCAAATGAGACGACTAACCATTGAAAAATGCCCTCTATGTTTAATCACAACCACACACATCAATTAGAGGAGGTCTCCTCATCCACACATAACTCTAGATAAACAAACAAGGATGAGAAGCTCACACAGATAAACATCTGGAGGAAACAAAGGATATCATGTCTTACCGTGGAGTTCTAAAATCTGAAGAAATTCTCAAGCAAAAGCAGAATTTAAAAAAAATAAATGCACTCTTCAGAGATTAGTTAATTTTTGAAAATAACTTACTGGCTATTGATAGCAAATGAGCCAATGTTTCTAAATTGATAGAGAAATTAGACCATTCTCCATCACCCATCTCGGTGATATCAAAATGAGCCAGAGCAATGATTATGCATTTAACTGGGAAGAGTTTACTCTTCACCTTTCCTTCATTTGGATTATGGCCAATGATTGAGAAACCCTAAATCGGGGTACTTCCCTATTGTCACTCCTCCTATTGGACAGGGAGTATTCACAGCTGGTGGCATGGCGCTGCCTTTTCACAGAGAGCTAAGTCAGTAAATCTGCCCCTAGGAGAAATTTAGCACCTAAGACAAAAATACCCTGAAACATTCCATGAGAGCCCAAAGTATGAGACCCAAAGTAGACTCATCAATTCTACCTCAGACCCTCTTTGCAAGCTTCTCAGCAGCCTTGGAGTAAATCCAGGGGACCCTGTGGCACCGAAGATGATGACTATGATCTCAGAAAACGAGACAGGAAGAACATTGGACTGAGTCAGGAGGCTTAGCTGCTTATGTGCATGTGACTTTGGAAAATCGCCAAGCCTCTCCTTGGTTTTGTCATCCGGAAAAAGCCTGCCTCACAGGGCTGCTAAGAGGCTCCAAGCAGAAAAGGTTGAGTGAGGGTGAGAATATGTTGTAAACTGTAAGAAGCCATATGAGTACAAACGTGCTTCCGTGTATTGCCAGTGCCTCGATTTGGAGCGGACTGTTTACTGAGTTTGCTCTGTGCTGGACACCCAGTGCTGAATAGGTACTAACTTCCTGCCATGGATAGAATTGTGTCCCCCCCACCCCCTTCCCCAGTTTCATATGTCTAATCCCCAGTGGCACAGTATTTGGAGATGGGGCCTTTGGGAAGTAATTAGGTTCTTCATAAGAATAAGAAGAGACACTAGTGAGGTGGCCTCCTGTCTACGCCTGTCCTCATGGAGGAAAGGCCATGTGAGGACACAGCAAGAACACAGAAACATTTGCAACCCAAGGAGAAAGCCCTCACCAGAGGCCAACTCTGCAGGCACCTTGAGCTTGGGCGTTCAGCCTTCAGAATTGTGGGAAATAAAGTCCTGTTCTCTAAGACAGCCCGTCTATGGTGTTTGGTTATGCAGCCTGAGCTGACAAAGACATTCCCTTGATCTCCTAACAATCCCGAGATCATCTGTATCATCACTGCCATTCTACAGACGAGGGAAAAGGAACCTGGAGAATTTAGTCAACTTGTCCAAGGTCAAGGCCACCAACTGGGAAGTGGTGGAATCAGGATTATGAATTCATGGCAGAGACTATCCGGAGTTCACCTAAACCATTTCTTCTTCCTGGGCACACAGCTAGACCATGTTTCCCAGTCCTGCTTCCGGGAGAGTTCTCTTCAGTGGCATGTATGTGAAAGCACGGTGTACTGCTCAGAAGCTAGGTGGTGCCGAGGACGTGGACATTCCCCCCATTTTCTCCCTTTCTTTGGAAAAGACCTCAGAGTCCATGTGTAGGAGATGGCCCTGCAACAAGAAGGGAGCAGCCTGGGCCTCTCAGGGACATCATGAAGGAGCACACCTTCCCCCAACCAACCGTCACTGGCCTCCAGCTTTAATAGGAAATGAACTGTTGTTGAAAGAAAGAAAGAAAGAAAGAGAGAGAGAAAGAGAGAGAGAGAAAGGAAGGAAGAAGGAAAGAAAGAGAAAGGAAGGAAGGAAGAGAAAGGAAGACAGAAGGAAAGAAAGAAAGAAACGAACTATTATTAGGGTAGGTCTATTTGTTATAGAAGCTCATATTACTTATCCTGACTAATATGTTCCCAGTAGTCCTTCCTAATTATATAAAGTGAATTCTAAACACCAAGGTAACCAAACCAGTATTTTATATGAAAATGATGAAATATTTGTTTGCAAGGTAAAAACCTGAATATCACCTCTGACTGTAAACCAGGAAACAACACAAAGATACTTTTTGTTTCATTTTTAAATTTTATTTAAATCCCAGTTCGGTAACATATAGTGTAATAATGATTTGAGAAGTAGGATTCAGTGATTCATCAGTTACATATAACACCCAGTGCTCATCCCAACAAGTGCCCTCCTTAATACCCCTGGTTCATTTAGTCCATCCCTCCTCCCAACACCTCTCCAGCAACCTTCTGTTTGTTCTCTGTATTTAAAAGTCTCTCACGGCTTGCTCCCTTTCTTTTTATCTTATTTTTCCTTCCTTTCCTGTATGTTACCATGTTTTGTTTCTTAAATTCTACATATAAGTGAAATCATATGATACTTTAGTTTTTTATGTTTTTATTTATTTTTTGAGAGACAGAGAGAGACAGTGAGAGCAGGGGAGGGTCAGAGGGTCAGAGAGAGAGGGAGATACAGAATTTGAAGCAGGCTCCAGGCTCTGAGCTAGCCATCAGCACAGAGCCTGATGCAAGGCTCGAACCCACAAACCACGAGATCATGACCTGAGCCGAAGCAGAAGCCAGAGCCGGACACTTAATTGACTGAGCCATCCAGGTGCCTTGATACTTAAGTTTTTTAATCTATTTTTGAGAGAGAGAGAGACAGACAGAGCATAAGCAGGGGAGGAACAGAGAGATGGAGATGCAGAATCAGAAACAGGCTCTGAGCTGTCAGCACAAAACCCTATATGGGCCTTGAACTCATGAACTAAGAGATCATGACCTCAGCTGAAGTCAGACACTTAGCCGACTCAGCCACCCAGGTTTCCCAATCATAGACCACTTTTAGAAGGAATATATGAAAGCTTGTTTGCTGTGGTGTTGTCTTCAAGGAAATTTATTTTGATTACCAACACTTGTGCTACCTAATCCACGATGTTCTATAGCAAAGTTTCCTTTTAACTTTTAGTAGCCAGTGTGGCACCTGTCCCATAGAAGACTGTCAACATTTGTAGAGAATGGCAGGCCTTTGCTCCCTCATTGCTTTCTGCTCACGACCCTGTTCAGTCAGGAATGTCCCCAGGTTTTTCTCTGAGGTCTCTTCTGGGAAAGTCCAAAGTAGGCCTGTCCTCTAAGACAGTGTGATAGGCTAAACTATATCCCTCCAAAATTCATATGTTGAAGTCCTAACCCCCAGGACCTCAGAATGTGACTGTGTTTGGAGACAGGGGCTTTAAAGAGGTGATTATGTTAAACGATTCTATTAGGGGAAGCCCTAATCCAATCTGACTGTTGTCCTTATAAGAAAAGGAGATTAGGACACAAAAAGAGACACCAGGGATTGTGTGAGCAAAGAAAAAAAAGATATATTTCAACCCACCTTTTAAGTATAGTTTTTGTGGTGTTGTTTTCAACTTATCCTATGTTTTGTTTCATATAGTTCTAAGACCAGAACTTTATTCCAATGTGATATTAAGAAAAATTTCAAAGACAACGAACCTGGAAGGATTTTACAGTGAATTTTATGATGAACACTGATATATATACCCAGTATACAACCATGAATATTTTACCGCATTTGCTTTATTGCACATTTGTCCATTTTCCCTCCCCCTCCTTCAATTTCTGCATCCGTCCATCATCCTAATGCATTTCAGAGTAAATTGCAGATATCTGTGACTTCCCTTTCAGCATCCACATCACTAACCAGAATCCAGCATTTGTTTACAGTGGTTCCTTTTCACGTAAAATGTATCAACAATGAAGAAATTCACAAAGTCGAAGTGTATATTCCCCCAGTGTTGACAAGAATATACATCTGCTGTTCTGTGAAAGGGTGGTATATGCAAAAGACTTCCAAAGGCCAAAGGATCCCTATGACCAAGGAAAAAGGCTGACAAATTCATCGAGGCAAGAAATGATTTATTTAGAGAACTTAGGAAAGACTTAGGCGTGGATGCAAGCCTAGTAGATTTCTGCAACCCCACCTTCCTGAAACCTACTTTTTATAGCCCTTAGAAGCTGGGAGTCCTTCATTGGGGACCCCCCAAAAAGAGGATGTTTAGAAATAAGTGTCTGTCAGTCTTCTCTCCGGGAAGATGTTGGATATCATGCCCTGAGGGTGTGCTTAAGGGTGTGTTTAAACAAAAAGAAAAAATGGGGTGGGGGTGAGCTCAAGAAGGTTTCACGGTCATGAAGGTGGCAGATTTGTCCAAGATGGCGTCAGTCTTGCCCAAACCCTTCTCACCATGTAGAAATTAACCATCGCTCCAGAAAGTGGTCAAGCCTCTTCTGAGGGAAGGCAATTCCACTCTCACTATCCCCAGAAGCAACTACTATTGTAATGTTCATTCCACTATAGATTGGTTTTGCTTGCCTTAGAACTTCTTTTAAAAGGAATTATACAAACAGAGGACCAGGGGGAGAAGAAGGAGGAAAAAGAGGTAGGGAGAGGGAGGGAAGCAAATCACGAGAGACTCTTGAATAATGAAAAACACGAAAGAACTGAGGGCTGAAGGGGGAGGGGGAAAGGGAAAGGGGGTGATGGACATGGAGGAAGGCACTTGTGGGGAAGAGCACTGGGTGTCATATGGAAACCAACTTGACAATAAACTATATTTTAAAAAAGTATAAAAATAAATAAATAAAAGGAATTATACAGTATGCATTCTTTTGCTTACAGTTTCTGTCACTCAGCATAATGTTTTTGAGACTGATCTTGTGATTGAGTGTAGTAGTAAGTTGACCTCTTTTTCTTCTTGAGAAGTATTGTTAAATATACAGAGGCTTGTTGATAAATTCTCTTATAGATGCACACTTGGCCTGTTTCCAGTTTTTGGCTATTATGAATAAAGGCTCTATAAACACTCTTGTATAGCCTTTTTGTTGCCATGTGTCTTCATTTCTCTTGAGTAAATACATAAAAATGGAATTGTTGGGTCCTAGGGCAAGGGTATGTTTAGTTTTGTCTTTAAAAAAAAGTGTCTGAGTGTTTCTTAAACCAAGGTGCCTGCATCCTTTTACTTTCCCATCAACAATATCCGATTCCCCATTGCTCCACATCCTTGCCAACATTTGGCATTGTCAGTGTTTTAATAAAACTAGACCTTTCTATACATGGCTCTAGACATTAGGAAATGGGAGGGGCTTGCCATCCCTGAGCCTGTATTCGTGGGCACTGTGGTTGGTGTACTCTACAGGATCTAATTTGAATTTATTCCTCATAGCCACTTATTCAGTGGCTGGGAGAAGTGGAATAATTGTAGAACTGGCTCTTTTTTTTTTTTTTTTCCAGCTTGGTTAGAAACAAGAAGGTTTTAAAAGGGAGATCTCTGTGCAAAGGAATATTGTCAACCTTTTCCCATTAGTCAGAGCCCTCCAGGAAGCTCAGAAGATTCTGGCTCATGTTGGAAGCTGATGCTTCTGGCCCTGTAGGTTTGGATGACTTGGGGACAGAGAATAAGGGGGGAACAAAATCATTCTCCAAACACTGGCTTCCTTCCACCTGCTAGAGGTCTTAGGAAATCAAGCTCCCAAGCTCATAAAAGGCCTAGAAAGACCTTTCGAAAGTCTTCTGCTTCCCTAATCCCTGAGAGAAGGAACCTCTGGGGCTACATTGTTCTGGCTGCAGCTCTGCTCCCAGTTAAAGTTCTGCCCTGCTTAAATAATATCCTACAAAATGGGCTGGTTGATCCAGTGGAGTCAATGATGTCCCTGGGGAGTTCCCATATTGGAGGAAATATGTCGTTGCCGGGACTTGGGGTACAAATGGAGAGGAAATGGAATGCATGGAGCCCCGTCCATTTAGTCCTCACAATGGGATGAGGTAAATATAACATCTTCATTAGCCAGATTTTCTGGAGTCCCGCTCCGGCTGGTCCAGGGTCCCCTGAAGGAGGCGGCAGCGGCGGCGAAAATGGCGAAAGATTGGAGGCAAGAGAGCCCGGAGTTTCTTTCTTTCCTGGCTGGTCACCAGTCTGGCATCCCTCTGGCATCTCTCTGGCATCTCTATCTTGCCAGATTTTGTGCCTTTATTTATTGATTTATGACATCAAAAAGTGGAATTTTTACAAATAATTCTCAGTAATAAAGATGCTTTGAAAGGGGTGCAGAAGCAGGTTTTACAGAGGCATCTCTTCAGAACTATTCTAATTACAATGAGGTAATTTACACATCATAGGATAACAGGATATTCTCAGTGAAAAACAGATAACATACACATTTGTTTGAACTGGTAGTAAATCTTAATAACTAGGAAGATAGCAGGATGTTTTCAGTGAGAAGCAGATAGCAAACACATTTTATAACAATAATGCTAAGATTCATTCAGACATAAACAGGGCTAGGAGGCATTCTATTTGGCTCACAAGAGGAAGAATGTATTTGTGCTGGTTAGTAAATAAACCTTTTGTCAACCTTGTTCTTTGATGTTGAAGGTGTAAGGGCCATAGGTGCCCGAGATGAGCCGGCCTTTGCTTAAGAGTTTAAGTTGTAACTACTCTTACCCATCCTCATAATGGGCACCAAATTAGCATATGTATGCGCAGTAACTTATGCCTGGCTCTTGTTTGTTTCTTATTCCTAAATTAGGCTCTTTTTCTCTGGGCCAGAGTAAATATTATTCTTGTGTTCTTTAACCACCTTTATTATCCATGTCTTAAGTTTGTGAAGCTCTATAGAAGAGCCTTTAGACAAACATCTGCAGCGCTTTATTTAAATTCCTCTTTATAGAAGTGGGAATATGCTTCTTCCCATGAGGTATCTGGGTGGGGAATATCGCTATGACTTGGAACATTGTGAAGCCTAATCAACAGCAACAGGCTTAATTTCACATGAGCAGTAGTAGCAGAAGGAGATGCCAGTTTCTGCCTCTCATGGCAGGAGCCGTGCAATGTCTGCCATTTCCTTACTGTCACCGCGTCATCCAGCAAGGCTGGCACAGCTCCCAGCACAGATGAAGAATCCAAGGGTCAGAGGCTCTGGGTCACTTATCTAAAGTCATAAGCTCTACATGGCAGATTCCAAACTCCGTCCACCTCTGAGTGGAAACGATTGATGCAGGGGCTATAGAGTCACAGGCTTGGAGCTGAAGGACTGATAGAACACTCTTTATAACCTGCCAGACCACCCGTGAGAATCCATGCTATGGTGACATTCTCAACAAGGTGGCCTCAGCTTCCACGGCATCTACTCTGTGTTGAGACCCCACCCCTGAGACGGAATGCAGAAGCGTGGGGATCCTGAGGGAAGGCAGTGCCTTCCAAGTGGTCTTAATAGGACTAAAGCCTGAAGCTGATGGGGAAGGAAGTTCCCCAGTAGAGGGACAGTTGGCACACGGCAGAGCCCCAACAAAGGGAAAGTAATTCTCAGTAGAAAGTGTGTCATGGACACTTATTTCTCCAGCTTACCTATTTGTATTTTAGTAACAATTTCCTGAGGACACAGCACCTTGGCCAGAAAAAAAGGCACTCTTTGTCCCTTCCTAAAATCCCGTCACAGCCTGTGTGGCTCATAGGTGTGTGGGTTGTGGCCCCTCTTATTGCCTGTTGAGGCAGGAGAAAGGCTGTGGCCGCAGATTCACAAAGTCCTGTTATAAACCGTGCTCTGTTCCCAGTAAATTGTCTCAAGATGCCTTTAGTCCCCTTTTCTTCATCTGTAAAAACTTATCCTTCCATCACAGAATTGTTGAGAATATTCTTTAAAAGACATGTATTATATGATAAAATGCATTACAGAATAGGAAATCAATTATTGTTTTTTATTCTTTCCTCTGGTTTGGCCAAATAGATTGTTAAAAAGAAAGTTAACTTGTTCTGTTGTGTAAAGTACGATCCTGTTCCTTTGGGGGATATTCCTTTGGGGATTGTGAAAAGACTTCCATGTTGTCCCCCTTTTGCCTTGGGCCTATGATCTTCTTGTCCAGCTCCTGTCTCGTCAAGTAAGTTTGGGTAGGAAGGTTGGTCTGGTCTTGGAAGACTCTTGCAACTCGAAGCCTGCAGGCAAATTTGAATTAACAGGTTTGAGCGCTAACTGGGAGGAAAGGAAAGATGGGGGGGAGTCACTCATCACTGCTGAGCCCACACTGGGAGAAGGACCTGACCACGACCACTGCTAACGCTGTTCCCTGGGTTCTCTCCTTGGTGGATGTTGAGCCTAAAGGCACAACCAAGCCAAAGAACAGGAAAAGGAAGGGTTTTGCTTGCAACAAGTACAGAAGAACTCATAGGGTCTTTCCCAAATCAGTGTCTTCCCCAACAATAGAATGGGAGAAGTGTTTGGAGTTTTAAAAAATTTTTTTAAAGGTTTGTTTATTTTTGAGAGAGAGACAGAGAGACAGAGAGAGAATCCAAAGCAGGCTCCAGGTTCCGAGTGCTCAGAACACAGTCTGACGCAGGGCTCGAACTCACAAACCTTGAGATTGTGACCTGAGCCAAAGTCAGAGGCTTAATCAACTGAACAATCCAGGCCTCCCCACCTTCCCCGCCCTGGGACTGGAGAAGTTTTAAGCTAAGCGTGCATACAGATTCATGAACGGGCTTGTGCAATGGGAATACAGCACGAGGTTGGGGCAAAAGTCATCTTAAAGTGAAGGAGTCCAGATCAAAGTCACGAGGGCCAGCAAGGGTCAGCATTGTCAGTTCTGACTCTAGTTGGTCTGGTATTTGAGTGCTCAAAGGGGTTTAGATCCTGTGAAGATAACTCACCAGTGTGTCAGGTCAATTTTCACTTTTGAATATGATTAGGCTACCTGCTGACCTGCCAGTGGCTGTTTGTTCTCACATTCTGTCACCAGTCAGCTGGAGGCCTAAAATGATCTTTCTTATGTCAAGAGAGCTCTGTTTGTCTTTCTTTTTCTGGGGAACCCTAACTCTTTCTGCTTACAGTACCATCAGAAACCACTGTCAACAACTAAAGAATCCACTCAATAGCAAGAGACCATTTGTGAAAAAATTTTCCACTACAGGGTCCAACTCCCTGGGATTTAGAAGCTGACAGAGAGAAGCCAGAGGAAACAAATGTACAAGCATTTACAAATAAAATGAAAACAAATCAGGCATTTCTTCAGAAAAAGGACTTCTTAAAGGACAGCCCAAAGTGGGCACCTAAGTGGCTCAGTCAGTTAAGCATCCAACTTTTTTTTATGAATATAATTTATTGTCAAATTGGCTTACATACAACCCACAGTGCTCAGCCCAGCAAGTGCCCTCCTCAATGTCCATCACCCTCTCCCCCACCCCCCCATCAACCCTCAGTTTGTTCTCTGTATTTAAAAGTCTCTTGTGATTTGCCTCCCTCTCTCTCTGTAACTATTTTTGCCCCTTCCCTTCCCCCATGGTCTTCTGTTAGGTTTCTCAAGATCTACATATGAGTGAAAACATACGGTATCTGTCCTTCTTTGACTGACTTATTTCATTTAGCATAACACCCTCAGTTCCACCCACGTTGCTACAAATGGCCAGATTTCATTCTTTCTCATTGCCGTGTAGTACTCCATTGTATAGATAAACCATCTCTTCTTTATCCGTTGGTCAGTTGATGAGCATTTAGGCTCTTTGCATAATTTGGCTATTGTAGAAAGCCCTGCTATAAACATTGGGGTACATGTGCTCCTAAAGCATCCAACTCTTGATTTCAGCTCAGGTCATGATCTCACAGTTTGTGAAATAGAGGCCCCATGTCTGCTGTTGTTTGGGATTCTCTCTCCTTTTCTCTCTGCCCCTCCTCACTCTCAAAATAAATAAATTAATAAATTTTTAAAGCGGGGAGGACACCTGGATGGCTCAGTTGGTTAAGCTTCTGACTTTAGCTCAGGGCATGATCTCATGGTTTGTGAGCATGAGCCCCATATTGGGCTCCACACTGACAGTCGCTCTCTTTGTCCCTCCTCCACTCTCTCTTTTTCTCAAAATAAATAAACTTTAAAAATATAAATACTATATATACATAATAAAAGTATAAATATAAAACCATCATCACAGTTTTAGAACATTTTTATGACTCTGAAAAGAAATCCTATATCTTATCTTTCACTTCCCAAATCTCCTATTTCAGCTTCAATCACTAATCTTTCTACTCTCTATATAGAGTTGCCCATTCTGGACATTTCATATAAATAGAATTAAAAAATATGTGGCCTTTGTGACTGGTTTCTTTCACTTAGCGTAAATGTTTTGAAAGTTTATGGACGCTGTAGCATGCACAGGTATTTCATTCCTTTCTGTGAATGAAAAATGTTCCTTTGTACAGGTGTACGACATTTTGTTCACCAGTGGACGGACACTAGACTTTTCCATAGATAATGCTGCAATCAACTTTCAGCGCAAACTTTTGTGAAGACCGATGTTTTCATGTCTGTTGAGTATATACCTAGTCCTCTTTTTCAGGGGCTCAGCAGGTGAATGGCTTCTACCTCTACAGGCCCAGGCCCTTCTATAAGCTCTGAGGAGTATTCCCTCAGCCTCTGACTTCATACCTGGCAAATTAAGTCAAAATCCTACTGAACCTTCAGAGCCCACGTCATTCACAGATAGTCACTCAATAAATATTTATCGATTCTGTACCATGTGCCAGGCACTCTGTTACATGCTGGGGATACAGAAAGAACAACATAGCACTAAACAGCAAAACTCAACCAATGTGAAGATCTAATTAGCTTTATTAAGCAATTTATGAATTGGCCAGCATTGCCCATCGAGCAAGTAAGGGGAGCTCCAAAGAGCTGTGCTAAATGAAAGGTTTTTACAGGAAAGGGGTTGGGGCAAAAACTTATTAGCAAACGAAAAGACTGTTCCAGGCAAGGCAAAAACCTTCCCTTAGTCGGAGGGCAGGGGGTCTTATCAGGTGGGTAATGTCATCTTCCTGGAGGAGGGGAGAGGGCATGGAAAGGGCCCGGTGTGACAGATTACCTCATTGGTGCTGACCAGAAATTCCAGATAGATTAGTTTAAAATTCCACTCTTGGGTAGGTGGAACCTGCAGTTAAGTCTAGGTTTGCTGTCCTTGGGGCAAATGACTCCACCTGTGTCTTTCTTTTTAACTATAGGCAAAAATCCTTGTCCTCATGGAGTTAAGATCCAGTGAGGGCAGCGAGAATACACAGATAAGTTATGTGGCGTGTTCCTTTTCCCGTGAAGCATTCCCAGATGCCGTAGGAAGGGTCCAATTCTCCTCTGGTAATACATGGTTATCTTTATTTTATTTCAAAGGTGATTTCTATCTCCATAACGGACATCGTACAAATGAGACCATGTAAAGTACTGCACACCCCTGTTACCATGAGGAGAGATTTACCATGTTTATCTGTGTGTCTTCCTCATGTGGGCTTCCTTTTATGAGCGCCATTATGGGGGGACCCGCCCCAAGGTGGGACATGTAAGATATTCCTTGGGCGCTCTCCACTACCCCAAAACAGGAAGGACAAAAAAAAAAAACAAAAAAAAAAAACAAAACCAAACCCAAATGGTTAAACTAAAAAAGCCTCCACCTGTTTACCAGAAAAAGGCAATCTCATCAATAGCCTGAGGTCCAGGAACTCCCTACTGTCTTGATATTAATGGTTTGCTAGAGGAAAAAACAATCTTAGCTAGACAATAGCTAGGCCTCCAGTAATCTGTGAGTCTTTAGCATCAGAAACTCTTTGGAAGCTTCCTCTTGACTTTACCTCCCCCAACTCCATAGTATATAACCAATCACTCTTTACAACTCCAGTGCAGCTCTTTCTACCCACGGGTCCTGTCCCTATGCTTTAATAAAATCACCTTTTCCGCACCAAAGATGTCTTCAAGAATTCTTTCTTGGACATCAGTTCCAAACCCCACCATCACCCCAAAACCCCATCAAAAACACTGATTTGCAGTCTAGCGTTCATGGTTCTCAAGATATAACTGGG
Organism: Mungos mungo; assembly: GCA_004023785.1. Classification (NCBI taxonomy): domain Eukaryota; kingdom Metazoa; phylum Chordata; class Mammalia; order Carnivora; family Herpestidae; genus Mungos; species Mungos mungo. Next base: position 20,357 of record PISW01007044.1, on the reverse strand, counting down.
GAAGTTTGCAGCTGGTACCATCCTGGGGTCCAGCCTCATCCCCACTCTTGTGAGCTCCTCAGCTAGCCCACTCAACTGAAGGTTTAGTAATGTGGGTGGACTCTGAGACTTCCACTCCGGTCTTTAATTGGGACCAAACAGGGAGAAGTATTATGTGTCCAGATCATCCTCTCTGATAGGCGTGGAAGGCACAGGGACTGACAGTTGACAGCCAGGCATCTCCAAGTGCAGCAATCAGCTGGGACCTCTTGGGGACAAGAACTACAGACCTAGAGTTTCCTTATTACCAGAAGCACCTAAATATAATACTGGACTTTCCTGCGCCTCTGGAATAAAATTAAGATTATACCGATCTAGCAAAGTTGTCGAAAAGGATTAGAAGCCCTGGGATTCATGGAGGGGGTGGGTCTTGAGCCGCCCCACCTTCTACATCAGCCTCCCTAGGCACTCCCCAAATTGCGGTGCTTGTCCCCTTTAGGGTGGGTCTCCTGGCACCCCTCTTCCAAACATTTCTGTCCCTAAGATACTTCTCCACGGACATCCTGACGCAGATCCTGATTTTTCATATGCATTTATTATTATATAGCCGGAGTATTTTATAGGCACGTTCTCCTAATATCAACGCTAAAAGAGCCTTTTAAGGCTCTTCTGGGACGCCTGCTCTCATGATATCCTCAACTCAGTCCGTGCTTTCTGAATGAATGAAATAAAGCAGGGACCCATCAGGCTTTGAATGGCTGCTTTCAGGCTTCGGCGGCCCCTGGGGAATTTCTCCGGCTGGACAGAGGCCCTTAGGGCCACCTGCATCTCTCCTCCTCTCCCCACTAGCCCCCAGCCGTAAGGGTAGGGGCCGACGAGGCTCGGAGCCCCTTCTCGCGGCGCCGGGAGCACCCCCATACCCCGCGTGGGATCCTTCGGAGCGGAGTCGGGCGCAGGGTCCGCGGGGGAGCCCGGGGCGGGGGTGCGGGCCGCGGGCCGGGGTGGGGGATGGGATGGGGGAGCCGGCCCCGGGCTCGCAGCGGTCACGTGGCGAGTCAGCTGGGCGCGCAGGGCGGGGCCGAGCGCGGTAAATAGGCGCGGGGGCCGGCTCCGGGAAGCTACGGCGGCTGCTCGAGCACCGGCTCCCCGTCTCGCTGGCTGCAGGCCCAGGCTTTCGGCTGCGGAGTCGGTGAGTGCGGGCGGTGGAGACGCGGCACCACCGCGGTGGACGTGACCTTGGTGATGGGACGGGGACGGGGCCCCTCTGCACCCCCGCCAGGCCCAGGCGCGGTCCCGAGGCATCCGGGGGGGGGGCGGCGGGAAGTGGGGGGACCCTCAGGCTGTCACAGCTGGGCGGGCAGGGATGGCAGCCTGCACACTTCTAAAAGTCCGTGCGGGCAGAAAAGCGAAAAACAACAATCCCAGGCGGGCAGCCTGGCACCCGCCCCAGTGCAGGCCAGAAAGCAGGCACCCGGGGGACCGTCCCCGAGGGTTGTGTTCGCGACCCAGGGTCTGCTCAGGCCGACCCCACCGATCCGCCCGGCTCCAGGGTCGGGCCTGGGACGCTGCCTTGGCCGAGCCGGGGAGTTTGCGGGGAAGATCCGGGGGAGGAGCTTGCGAAGAAGGGCTTGGCCCGGATCCTGGTGACTTTCCGGCTAGAATGAAGCTCACCAGCCCCTTGTGAGCTTCTGGGCCTCAGTTTCCTCAGGAAACTGCAGATGTTTTCTTATTCCAAAGGGTTTGCTTGGGCAACTTTTTTTGCACACGACCACACACGATTCCAGGGAACCCAGAAGCTAGAAACCAGAAAACTGGAGATTGGAACTGGGTGGAGTCGGGTGGTGGCCACATGTTGAGCTAATTCCACCGATGGGAGGAGAAATTAAGCAGGGAGAAGGTTGGGGGCTAGGGGAAGGGTATGGGGGCTCCAGTACCCCTCTTCCTGGGAGCCTGGGGCGGAGTGGACGATGCCACTCCCTACTGCGGTGGAGCAGAGGCGGTGCCTTCCCCAGGCCCGGGGTTGTGTGGGAGAGGAGAAAGCAGAGTAGAGTTCTGGGGCATCACCTCTTCCCTCAGTTAGCGACCCTGGAGGCCTAGGAGAGGGTCTGAGCGTAGCAGCAGGCCGCCCTGGGAGATGTGAATTGGATTTGCCTTCTTAGTGGGTCTGGATCCTTCTCTTTCCCAGGCTGGAGGAAGCCAACAGTGAGAAGGACTATTACCCATACCCACATCCTACCAGTCCCTACCCCCAGTGGGCGGGCAGGAGGTGGGGTTCAAATGAGGTCAGAGCTCCTTTTGTTAACCTTAGAAAACAAATCCTCAGGTGACTCCACCAGAGACAAATGCAGCTGAGATACATTGCCCAGTTGACTTTAATAAATAGATTCAGAGCGATAAGAAGGTGACAGACAGGTGATGACGCTTAGGAGGGTGTCTCTTTTAGTAAGGGCTGCTTTTCTTCCATAGCATCCTTAGTTTAATGGAGAATTGTTTCCTGTTGGCGCAGTTGAGGGTGACCCAGAGCCCTAGAACATTATGGAAAAAGAGGCTGAGCTGAATCCCACCCCCACCCCCCAGGCAGTGGCTTTCCCAAAGGAGGGTTGAAGGTGTCCTGGGGAAAAGTTCTGCTTAAATCTTTCTGGGCATCTGTCCCCAGAGCTGGGGTACTGCCACTCAGCAGTGGAAAGGCATAAATTGCTTATCTGGGGGTTTCGAAGGCCAGCCCAGCCCTGGCTCCAATAACTGCCTTGCTGCTGGGTCAGGACAGCTGTTTTTAAACTGGTGAGGCCTTTGGGCTTCAGGATGAGCCCACCAGTGAGCTGCTGATTCAGCAGCTCCAGCTGAGGCCTCCTCTTCTACACTGGTTCTTTCTTTTCCCAGTTCGAGGACCTGGCACTTGGAGTAGGAACTTGCACACGTCCTAGGGGTAAGAGATTTTGTATGGTTTTTGGCAGTTGGATTGAGAGGCTTTGGAGAGCACATCCAGAGGAGCCTTCGAGCATCTGCTGAGTGGTGGTCTTCAATGTGGTCATGAGTTGTTGTGTAGACTTTCCCTGTCCTAGGGAGAGAAGAACTGAAGACTTTGGACAGGAGGGCTCATGATGTCTGCTGCCTATGTTTAGATAGTTTCACATAAGGACAGTGATAAAGAAATGGAAAATTTTCTAGATCAAGAAGGATGGAAATCGGGCATGTAGAGAGGTTGACACGGGGAATGAGTCTAGGCAAGGCACATGATATATCATAAATACTGGATATACAGCAGTGTCCGCGCCTGGTCCCATATGTAATATAGCGTCATCTCTTAGTTTAAGCTCAGCTCACACGCTTCCGAAGCTGCCTAAGAAAAGGTGTGTGGGCGATAAATCCTCTTTCCATGGCTGTTAGTTAATGTTCCTATTCCACCCTCGTTTGGATATGGAAGGGGACCTAGGAACCAAAAACGCCATTATATATTTAGACTTCACTCAATCTCGTTTTTAATCTCGAGCCTCGTGCCCACACCCTTTCCACAGCCCTGTGGCCTCCAAGTCCCAGGCTTGCGTGGGGTTCCAGGAGTGAGTGCATTTCCTCTTGGTCACAGCTCCCCTTTGAAGGAGGCAGGTTGCAGCCTGTTGGCTCTGCAAGCCCATTACCCTCTGGGACCTGCCTCTGATCTTCCTGGGAGACATCCTGGCGCCTGCCTGTTCTTTTCTTTAGAATTCTCGTGCATACTTTTTTTTTTTGGTAATTTTAATACTTTGTATCAGCCTGTGAACAACGTTATTAAAATTGATATTACTGGAGTTAACGGGGAAAAATAAAATAAAATTGATATTATTGTAGTTGGGCTGTGGTGTATCCCTTCCCACAAGTGTTTGTGAGATTTATTTATGTTGATTCATGAAGATCTACTTCCTCTCAAATGCGCGCAGCGTGTACCAAGGGACAGTTAGTTTTTACTTTTTCATTGTTCACGGAAGCACTACAGTAACTTCGGCATCTCTCAGGCACTTGCAAGAGTTTCTTGAGGGCAAGAGCAGGAGAAGTCCCAGCAATTGCTGGGTTGTAAGGTGTGTGTGCGTTTTCTGGTTTGCTAGACGCCGATAGAGTGCTGGCCAGTGACATGTTATCAGTATGTGCTGCGGGCGGGGTTGGGGATTCCTCTCCCACATTTCCCACCACTAGCTATTACCAGACCTTAATTTTTACCCACCTGATGGGCTTAAAATGGTGTCGCTGATTGAATTTTTAATTCCAGGAATTCAAATCAATGCCTTGCCCAGGAAACCATTTAGTGGTTTAGGTTTAGTGAGGTTGTCTATGTTTGTCGTTGATCACGGACAGTGTGTGTAGTTTTAACTTTGTCTGTTAACAGCGAGAACTTACTAAGGTTACTCTAGATCCTAACAGGTATCTGGACTTCTGTAATTAGAGAACATTTTCTAATTTTTTTTTTAATGTTCAGAATGCATGTGTGTTTGGGGTACTGTAGTTTGACTCTTCCACTTTCCAGATGAGAATACTGAGGCTGCTGCAAGTTTGTGACTTGACAGGGGTCACTAAAATAATTGAGGTGGAATTTTTCCTGGAGTTTGATCTCCTGCCAGTTGTTATCCCTACTCAGATACACTGCTCAGGGCTTGCTTGTTTTCTCAAGCACCCGTTTCCCTCCCATGTGATAAAACAAAAGTTTTATGCAAGACCGAAGGTCCCTTTCCAGCGTTACTGTTTTATGAATGCTGACGCCGAGAAAGATGCATGCCTGTAATGATGACTGTTGCTATCTGTCTCTACCAGGCCAGTAACTCGCTTTGGTGTGGTCACCAAGATAACCTAGTTACCAGGAAGGATGAGGGGAGAAGGATGGGAGAGAGCCCACCAAAATAGTAAACCAGTTCAGTGTAAAGCACCTAGATGCTGTGCCAGAAGACGCAGCAGGGGCTAGGCTTCTCCATGACCCTCTGACCTGGACTTGGGCAGGATGTGCTCACACATAAAAAGGCACGTGGCCTCCAGGCTTGTGCAAGACGTGGGAAGGTGGAGCCAGCCTCTCAATCCACTTAGCCCTGTCTCTGTTTGGGAGGGCTTGGTTCTAGGGGTCAAGGGAGCAGGATAAACCAGTGTTTGAGGTCTTGTCCCTGCAAGTAGGGTGATCATAATTTTTCATCCTCTTACTTCTGAGAGGAAAAGGAGTGAGCCTGGGAGGTCACGAGTTAAGTGGCCTGTGACTAGAGTGATGTGAGTCCACAGCCGAGTCCTGGTGGCAGTTCATTATAAGAGCTGCCTGCTGCTAGCCAGGCTGCATGGAAGGCGCTTTCAAAAAGCCCATCTCTGCACATCTCCCAGCAGCCTTGTGAGCGGAGTACATTTTCCTGGAGCCTCAAGGGGAACCCAGATCAAGCTGGAGGGGCAAGGCCTTTCTGTCGCTTGTGTTTGTCCCTGCTGGAGCCTCAGCCACCTCAGCACCCAGCCAGCGGAGGATGTGATCTAGCCTGCAATCGAATTACAGGGCTGCTGTGCCCCTGCAGGCTGGGGAGGCATGGAGCCGCGAGCTCATTTCAGTCTCTCGGGATTTCTGAACGTTTTTATAAAGCAGTCCTAAGGTCCTTCAGAACCAGGTTAGAAACAGACATGAGGGAGCAGTGTCCCCTTTAGCATCTCTGTAAGTCAGTATCAGAGTTCCTGGACCCAGCTGGTGAGCAAGAGCTTCCAGAACTTTCCAGAACTTTGCCCAAACTCCTTCAGTTCTCAGCAATACAAAAGTTTTCAATGGCTGAGGACCTTCCTGGGGTCTGTTGTTTTAAGCTGAAGACAGTAGTTCTCTTCTTCGGTTTGCAGGATGTGGGCTGCTGTCATTGATCTTAAGCAATGTTCCATCTGTGGGCACTGTTGCTGGATAGTTTCCGGGCACTGTTGCTGGATAGTTTCCAGGCACTGTGGGAGACGAGCTTTGGGTAGGCCCGCCCTGTTCAACCTGGTGACAATTAGTCACTGATTTTGCGCAGATGGTTGGCAGGGGGGCAGCAAGGGAAGGACCTGTGAGTGGCCTAAACTGTTTCGGTGGGTGAGACAGGTGGGCCCTCCTCACTGCTTCCCCCAGGGCCTGCAGGGTTGTTAGCTGCACAGCTGGGGGCCGGCTGCGGTGGACACCTTCCTGGGTCACCCAGGAGTTGCTTGGGGGCCTGGCTGTGGAGGACAGATCGGCAACTGCAGCCCGCTCACCCTCACAGCTTCGAGGAGACAGATGGGCGACTAGGAGCCCTTTTTGTCGTGTTATTTTTAATTTAAAGATTGGAAGCCACGAAGTAGTTAAATGCTTTTCCATCAGGAGCCAAGACCTGAAACACAAAGACCCATCAAGACTGTGATTCAGACTCAAAGGCAGGGTCGGAGCATATCTGAGATGAAGGCACTGTGAGCGCCGCAGCCGCTCCAACACTGAAGTGTAGCTGGGCAAGCCAAAGTCCGAGGAAATGAAGATCTGCCTGGTTTTGATGTGTAGGTGTACTAACTAAAGTGGTCAAAACTTCAGGAGCAACCGTCGGTAGTGACGGCACGAGGCGAGATAAATCTGTCTTTGTGGGAGAGAAAGAAGCTTGACGAAGCTCTCTAGCAAGGTCCCGCTCAGTCTTCACAACCCTCCTGCCCGTCCACCTTTCCCCTAATCTGTAGCTAAGGTGCAACTTTAGTTTGTGGCTGTTGGCAAAGTCAATCAGGTTTTGATTCTTTAGAGCCAACGGTGCAAGAGGTCGGCAATATATAATCAGTGTACAGGGACGAGCCACGTGTGGGATGGAAGACATGGTGGCCATCCATTCATCTTCTGTACGGGCCACAAGATTGCCACTGGCTTATTTGGAAATTTCAGATATATATGTCCTGTCTCCGTAGATTCAGTACAGATTTAGAATCCAATCTACCTGAGGGTCTATAGTCACAGTCACATAAGAAAGCTTTTTTTTCTTTAATTTTTTTAATGTTTTTTATTTATTTTTGAGAGACAGAGAGAGACAGTGCAAGCAGGGGAGGGTCAGAGAGAGAGAGGGAAACACAGAATCTGAAGACAGGCTCCAAGCTCTGAGCTAGCTGTCAGCACAAAGCCAGACATGGGGCTCGAACCCACAAACCATGAGATCATGACCTGAGCCGAAGCCAGACGCTTAACCGACTGAGCCACCCAGGCGCCCCAAGAAAGCTTTTTTAAAAATCAAGCTTGGTGGCGGTCCAAACTGATTGCACGTCCTTAGGGATATCAGGACTCTGAGCTTTCTGCGACTTGGCATCAGCTCCTCTCCTGTGTTTATTCCTGCCCCTTGCAGAGTCCCAAGGTCTCCATTAGTCCCACAGCTGACTTCAAAGGAGTCTGGGTAACGGTTCTGTTATAAGAGGGTGGAGGGGTGTGGCTAATAGGATCAGCTGACCCCCCCCCCCCCCGCCCCTTGCACATGGTGACATTCTATAGAACTTTGGTGGGATGTGCTTTCATATGAACCGTTGTGCTGCAGGGGTTTGGAGAGGAAAGAAATGTGAGAGCCTGCCTTTTTTAGCCAGAGATTGGCTTCGCAAAATGGCAGAGGGGTGTAGTGGAACCCAAGGTCTACCCAGGAAGACGAGCTGACGGAGGGCTAGAAGCATCATTTGCCCACAGCTGTTCCCTCCACCAGCCCACGCCCTGAGAGGGAGTCTGGTGACTTGCAAGTGTTGTTATCCACTTTGGGACCCTCTTTTCTCACAGAATAAGGACTTTCTGTTCATTCTCTGCTGTAATTAAAAAAAAACAAAAAACAAAAAACACAGAACTGAGAAATTTAAAGGGGAAGTATTTGCCCAAAAGTGGGGAAGCGAAATCTGGCCCTGTTTCATGTGAAGACCATGGCCAGCTTGTTAACAAGCTTATTTATTTATTTATTTATTTATTTTTAATGTTGATTTTTGAGAGAGAGTGAGCGAGTGCATGAATGAGGGGAGGGACAGAGATAGAGGGAGACGCAGAATCCAAAGCGGGCTCCAGGCTCCGAGCTGTCAGCATGGAACCCGACGTTAACAAGCTTATTTTAACCATTGGCACGTAGGTTGTCCAGTGAGCGTGATTTGTGTGGACGCGGAGAGAAAGATGCCTGGTGCTCACTGCAGTGAAATCGCCACTGCTCTCAGGACATCTGTGTCCCCTTCAAGGAGGAGAAAGTTGGTTTAATGTTCTTTGGGCTCCACAGCCTCCAGACTCTCAAAATGGAAACCCATTTGGAGGTTCATTGAGGTTAAAACTTCATTTAATTCAGACACTTCTTTGTGACAGAGATGTTTGTGGATGGATTTGGAATGAACTGGAATTATCTAGCACAGGCTAGAAAAGCAGGGGAGAGAAGGCAAGAGGGAGGGAAGGAACCAGGGCGGGGAGTCGACCCGAGAACTGAGGGTGCCCACGTGAGCAGCGATTTGTTGCTTTCATAATTGTAGAGCAGGCACTGTACCAGAGGCTTCTGCCCACCCTCATGACACTTTTGATTTCCCCTGGATCAGTGAATGGTCATTAGCCCCATTTTACAGGTGGTGACACTGAGGCTCAGTGTAGATTGGGACTCAAGGGTGCACAGTTAGTAAGTGGGTGATCCGAATTCAGGCCTCCCAGCTCCAAGCCCAGTGCTCCTCCTGCCCACAGGCTACCGCAGCTTTTAACAACTTCAACCCAGACTTTCTCCCAATCTCCTAACTGCCACAGTTCTGTGCCTGGGCCCTGGGCTGAAAGGAGGAGTTTCCCAAGTGCTCGGTCCTAATGGGGCTGGGAGTCTGGTTCAAGCTGAGTTCCCGCCCTCCAGGCTCACGTCTCTGAAGTTCACTGGGGCCCCTAGTTCTTCCGGACATGGGGTTATGAGTAGGGAGAAGGAAGGTGACAGGAAATTTGGAGGAGGGCCTGTGGAACCAAAAGAAAAGGGCAGGTGCACCAAAGTGTCCCTTCTGGGGTGCCTGGCAGACCTCAGCAAGGAGTTGGGTCTGGGTATGGCCATGGGAGCCATCCGTGCAGGAACTGAGAGCTGTCTGGGAAACGGCTGGTGGCTGTGTTCTCTGCCACCAGAAGAACCAGGGGCATCTTGTGTAAAGTTCAAGCTACCATGGAATTGCTCCCATTCTCCACTTCCGATTTAATGTCTCAACAGATGACTAAGCCCCTGGGGGCCACCTGGAGACACTCCTATTTGACATACAGGGAGCATTCACCTGGGCCTGGCTCAGGACCCAGCCACCTTCCTGTCACCCCTGACAGGTCACAGTGAAAGCCGAAGATAGGGTGTGCCCAGGGTGTATACTGCAGTGTTTGTGCAGCAGGGTCTTACATCTGGGGAAATGCTAAGGTGCCAACTAATTCAGAGGGTGTTGTGACAAAGAAAGGAATCTGACTGCTTTGCTTCTCTGCCCAGAAGTTCTCAGAGACCTCGGGGGCGCCTGGGTGGCTCAGTCAGTTAAGCGTCTGTCTCCTGATTTTGGCCTAGGTCATGATCTTGCAATTTGTGAGTTTGAGCCCCGCATCGGGCTCTGCACTGCTGACACGGAGCCTGCTTGCGATTCTCTCTCCCCCTCTTTCTGCCCGAACCCCACTCCTGCTCGCTCGTGCGCTCTCTTCTTTTCAAAATAAATAAACTTTATAAAAAAATGTAAAAAAAAGACCTTAGCTCCTTGCCCCTTCCGCCTTGTGAGGACATAGACACTTAACCTAACTGGAAGTCATGTGGGCCCCGCGTGTGTCACGTGGACACCAGCCTCGCTGTGAGTCACTGGAAAGAAGGTGTTCTGTGTTTTGAGCAGAAAGTCACCAAGGAGAAGGCCTCACTGTTGACTGGGAATCAGTTGGAAGTGCGGTTAGGCTCAGGGGTTTTGGTAGCTCTGCTATTCTCTTTCCTAAAAGACCAAACCTTAATATGTTTATTTAATTAAAAAACAAAGTCAGTGGACAATAAATCTCCCTGCCACAGATCCTTTCATATGTTTTTCTTGATGTTTAACATTTGGTAACAGGAATGTGCATATATATTGCTTAATGGTCTCACACTCTTACCATGACTCACCTGCTCTTTGCTTTTTTCCATTTACATGTATCTTGGGCTTATTTGCTTATCAGTACAATGTGATTCACTTCAGCTAGTTTGTATCTTAAAGGTTGCTTTGGATTCTATTAATCATTTACTGTAACTTCACAGTTACCCTGTTATTAGACGCTTGCTTTGGTTCTGGTCTTTTGTAATACGAAGAATATTCAGTACACATCTGTACACCTCTATCTATGAATTTGAGGCCTGTAGGAGAAATTTCTGAATGTCAAATTGTTGAGTCAGAGGGTGTGCAGATCGCCAAATTAATAATCAGGGGGGCGCCTGGGTGGCTCCGGCAGTTAAGCATCTGACTTTGGCTCAGGTCACCATCACACGCCTCATGAGTTTGAGCCCCATGTCGGCCTCTGTGCTGACAGTTTAGAGCCTGGATGCTGCCTTGGATTCTCTGTCTCTCCCTCTGTCCCTCTCCTGCTCATGTTCTCTCTCTCAAAAATAAACAAACATTAAAAAATAATTAAAAAAAGAAAAACAGCCAGGCTGTCCTTCCCATGGTTGCGTCTTCCACCGGCTTCATCAATGAGTGCGGCACCTCTGCCCCCCACGCCTAACCCTCCTGCCCCCAGGAGCTGTCCGGCTGTCTGCTTTTGCCCGTCCTTAATTTTATCTGTATCTCCCTGTGGTGGAGCATCTTTTAATATCTGCCGGCCATTTGTAGTTCTTTTTCTAATAACTTCATTGTATGTGTCCTTTTGCCAGTTTTCTCCTGTCTTTCATATTTTTTTTACTAAGTTTACTAAGTTTTTTATTTTGGGACAGACAGAAGCAAAGAAAGGGGGAGAGAGAGGAAGCATGAGCAGGGTAGGGGCAGGGAAAGAGAGAGACAGAATCTCTGAGTGGAGCCAGACATGGGACTCGAACCCATGAACCATGAGATCATGACCTGAGCTGATATCAAAGAGTCAGACACTCAGCTGACTGAGCCACCCAGGCACTCCTGTTTTTATTCAGATTTTTAGGCTCCTCTTGCATATTAAGGAAATGAAGCCTTGCATATAGGTAAGTGCTACTTTGTAGTTGGTCACTTTTTATTTTGTTTTCTAGAAGAGTGGCTTTATTTGCATGTAAGCAAGCATCGTCCCTTTAAGGTTCTGTTTTATGTCAGTCTTAAGTATCTCACAATGATAGTATGTTGTTTAAAGTGCATTTATTTTCTTCATATGCTTTTTGTTTTTATTCAAGACGTTTGTTCCATGTAACGCTTCTCGTGTGTGAGAAACCAAGTGTAAAGATTCAGCCTTTTTGTTTTTTCCGCGATGCAGTCGTGTGAGCACCACTTATGACGTGTGCTGGTTCCTCACCCACCCGTACCTTGTTCTCGGAGTGCCCACACGCAGCAGATGCTTCTGCATGGTCTGTTTTGTTGACCTGACCGTCCCTGGGCAGGGGTCAGCCAGGGCTTTATAATAAATGTACCACCTGCCCCAGAAGGCAGGCCTCCATCAGTGCTCTTTCCAGAGTTGTTGGCCACCATCCCACAGCTGTTCTTCGGGGTGAATTGTTGCTGAGGCCGCCGTCAAGTTTAAATCCCCCCCACAAACAGTACTTAAGGGGGGGGGGAGGCAGCATGTTCAGTGTGCCTACCTGTAACCCTGTGACCCCGGAGGAGGTGGGTCACCCTGGAAGCCCCAGAGGTCAGCAACAGGAAATCCTCCCCTCCCCCACCGCTCCCCACTGCATGGGCATCTCACAGGGCCCCGTGGTGCTGTGACACCGGAACATTTCTTGCTTTCATTAGAGCTGCTTGCCTAAGAGCGTGATTCAGAGGCCGAGTGGGAAACTGCTGGTTTCCTGACTTGCAAGCCCGTCCAAGATCTAAGGACTGTGGTTGTAATGGGATGGTTTCCCTTCTTGGAAGCTCCCGCGTTGAACCAGGAAACAGAACCCTTGGCTGGCTGGAAAAACCAGAGAAAAATCCCGGACTTGTGCCACTGGCCAAACCAGCCCTCCTTCCCTGGCTCTGCCAGGTTTGGCGCACGCTGAGCTGGGCTGGCTTGTGTTTTGCTTGTTTTATGTCCAGAAGGTGGCTCCTGAAGTGTATTTTCTTTTGTAGTTTTCTTATCTCATTGGACCTCCACTTGGAACCTAATCTCAGAGGCTGTGTACTCTTTCAGAGCACTGACTTGGAAAAAAGTCTCTAAGACTTGGCTCTATGGACCCATGGAGAGGCGGTTTGGCAGTGGGAGGGCGGGCGTGAGCTCAGTTCAGCCTGAGTATCTGCGCTCATTGATTTGTTTCGGATGGAGTCGTGGGTCCAGTTTGTGGCCCAGGCTCTGGGGTTATGACAGGTGGCAGGTCAGTGTGCGCCCATCCCCACGGCTCCCAAGATGGCCGCAGGCCACCCAGGGAATAGCACCGACTCAGACACAGCCTGAGAACAGCCCCTGAGACCCAAGCCACATGCGTCACCAGGGTGCAGCTGCAGAGGGGCCTCGCCGCATGCAATACAGCCATTTGGTTTTCTCTCTCCTGGCTCCCAGGCGTCTAGAGAAGTGCACACAGTCCGTCTTAGCCCGCGGGCTGCTACCACACAGTGCTACACATTGGGTGGCTTCTAATTGGAAATCTGTTTTTCAGTTCTGGATGACGGGGGGATGTCTGAGGTCAGGGTGCGGGATGGTTAGGTGAGGGCCCTCTTCCAGGTCACCACACTTCTTGTGAAGTCCTCACATGGCCAAAGGGAGAGGGCGCTCTCTGGGGTCTCTTAAAAGAAACTAGTTCCCTCACGAGGGCTCCATCCTCATGACTGATCACTCCCCACAGGCTCCATCTCCTAATCCATCACAGTGCGGTTGGGATTTCACCATGAATTTGGGGGGTAGGGGGCATGAACGTTCAGTCCGCAGCATGACCCTGTGATGTGGGCATAGGTTGGGATTTTGATGAGATGAGGCCCGGGAGCCCATGGGCACTGCAGGTCCTTGAGGACGCCTGCTGCCACACCCAGGCTTTCCAGGAGAGGAAACTGAGGAACAGAAGGGGGCAGAGATGGCAGAGCCGGGAAGAGAATGTGGGTCCTTTCACCACTGGGTTGTTTCTGACCCGGAACCATGCTGTCTGAGATGGCACCCTTGTGTATGGTAAGCACTTGAGCTGAAAGAAGCGTCCTGACATCTTGTGTGTTTTCTTTTCTAGGTGAATCTAAGATCCAGCTTCCAAAATGTGGCACCTCTTGGCCACTCTTGGCTGCCTGTTGGTGCTGACCAATGCCGAGAGCAGCCTGCCTTTGCAGCCCCTGTCGGATGAGCTGGTCAACTATGTTAACAAACGTAACACTACCTGGAAGGTGGGCTGTGGGGACTTCTGTGCGTGCCCCTTTTTGGGGATCGGTCTGTGCATTCTGACTCCCAAGGGAGGTGACTGCAGCTGTGGCCCACAGGGCACTCTGTGCTGGACAGTTGGTCCGATTGAGAGTCCTGGCCACTCAGGCCCGTGCTTACCTGCCCCCTTCCCTCTGTGTGTGTGTGTGTGTGTGTGTGTGTGTGTGTGTGTGTGTGTGTAGGTGCTTGGGTGAGCGCTTGCATGGAGGTGCACTGGGTGAGAAAGGAGCTCTGGCAGTGTTCACAGTCGGGAAGACCCTGAGCCCCGCTGCGGTCGGCGTTCGTGCTGGCCTCCATCCTGCCCTGCCTGCACGCCTGGGGCTGCAGGAACACAGAAGGGAGGAGTGAGCCACGTTCAGGGCCACAGAGCATCTCTCTCTCGACCGCGGCAAAGGTAGCAGATCAGAGAAGACGCCCCCTGGTCTGGGAGCTGTGTGCTGCCCATGGGGCTCACTCCAGGATGATGGTGGCCTGCTTGCGCGGTGCCTGTCGTAGTCCATTCAGGCTGCTGTAACAAAGTCCCACAGACTGGGTGGCTTATAAGTAGAAATGTATTGCTTGTGGTTCTGGAGGTCAAAGTACAATCTCGGGGGGCCAGAGCAAGGTTGGGCTCTAGGGAGGGCACTCTAGTGTTGCAGACGGGTGACTTCTCATTGTGTCTTCACTTAGTGGGAGGGCAGGCCAGCTCTCTGGGGTGCCCTTTATAAGGACACGAATCCCACTCAGGAAATCTCCACCCTCATGATCTGATCATGTCCCAAAGGCCTCACCTCCAGGTACTATCACATCAGGGAGATTCATTCACCATGAATTTGGGGGGACACATTTGTCCTTTAGGAGTGCCCCAAACCCCCCATTGCTCTGCTAAGCTGGGTGGGAGAACTGGCCCAGAACCATGCTGGGCATGCACACGTCCATCCTCCACCCGCCCCTTGCCCCGCCCCTCCCCCCCCCTCCCTACCTAGACATCCACTCTGTTAACTGCTGTGGGCGGGGCTCTCTTCCAGGCTGGACACAACTTCCACCATGTGGACCCAAGCTACCTGAAGAGGCTGTGTGGCACCTTCCTGGGTGGGCCCAAGCTGCCCCAGAGGTGAGTGCCTGCTCCCTGGGGTGGGCGCTCTGCTGCACCTGCACCGCTGCCATGGGGGCTGCTGATGTGTGTTGGGCACGGCAGGAAGGAGGGAAGAGAGAGGGCTTCCTTGGCACCTACAGGTCTCCCTCCCCAGAGCCACAAGGACGCTACCTGACAGGGCCCACCTTTGGTGCCCATGTTCTGTGCTGCTGCAGGTGGCTCTGGGCCCCAGTCTGGTTCTGCATGCCCGGGATGGACCCAGTCTTGAGAGGTTTAAGGGGAATTTAAGAAAAGCCATATGAACTCAATTAATATTCCATTTTTTCTAGAGAACTCCACAGTGGGCATTTTCATGTAGACATTACTCTTGTAGGAAGCATTAGAAATTTCTGACAATGCGGATAGAAAAGCTCTGGGACTTTATATGGTGGTGAAGATACTAGAATTGATGTGAGGACCCTGGGTCTGCCCAGGGGGTAGTGGTGAGGGGAGTAAGAAACACAGTTATGTGGACCTTGTGGCCAAAACTCTTGAAAATTATCCCAGAAAATAAGACTGGAAAGAAAGATAGGGAGTGAAAAGTTGTGTTGAGCAGTAGAATTCCTGGTTTGGGTCTACAAAATTCCCAGGGGACAGCCCTGCAGCTGTTGGCTTGGACTTGCCTCCCCTGTGCCTCCCTTTCCAGGCGGTGGCCCGCAGTCCCTGGCCTCCTCAGGAGTGGGGGTGGTTGTGACATTCAAGCTTGTCATGGAGGCCTTCCTTTCTCTAGAGTTTCGTTTGCCGAGGACATGGTTCTGCCTGAAAGCTTCGATGCCCGAGAACACTGGCCTAACTGCCCGACCATCAAAGAGATCCGAGACCAGGGTTCCTGCGGCTCCTGCTGGGTGAGGGCGGGGGGGCTGGCGGGGGGACAGCTGTCAGATCGGCCGTGACTACGCAAGTTAAGTGAACTTGCTGAGCCTCCGCTCTGTCAACATAAAAATCATGAAGATCTGTGGTAGAACAACAGATAGATGTGCAAAGCACCCTGTGCAGTGTGCCCAACGTGTATGCTGTGAAGCTGTTTTTGTTTCTCTTTGACGTGCTGTCCCAGGCCATCAGCAAGTACCCTTAGTGTTGACTCCTACTGTGCTTTGTGGAGAAACATCCCAGCTGTATCAATGAGCGTCTTGGCTTTGTTTAACTGCGGTGAAGTGCACGTGGTTTATTAACAGTCTTAGCTATTTTGGGTCAGCAAAAAAATTTTTTTTAATGTTTATTCATTTTTGAGAGAGAGACAGAGCACAAGCTGGGGAGGGGCAGAGAGAGACCATCTAAAGCAGGTTCTAGGCTCTGAGCTGTCAGCACAGAGCCCAACATGGAGCCCTTTTGAAACCATGAACCGTGAGATCATGACCTGAGCTATCTTAGCCACTTTTTTAACTAAAAAAATTTTTAATCATTTATTTTTGAGAGAGAGAGTGTGTGAGCAGGGGAGGGGCAGAGGAAGAGGGGAGAAACAGAATCCGAAGCAAGCTCCAGGCTCTGAGCTGTCAGCAAAAAGCCTGACACAGGGCTCAAACTCACAGACCATGAGATCATGACCCGAGCCGAAGTCAGATGCTTAACTG
The DNA here is from genome assembly GCA_004023785.1 of Mungos mungo. Classification (NCBI taxonomy): domain Eukaryota; kingdom Metazoa; phylum Chordata; class Mammalia; order Carnivora; family Herpestidae; genus Mungos; species Mungos mungo. Next base: position 4,288 of record PISW01007044.1, on the reverse strand, counting down.
AGCCACCCAGACGCCCCTCTCCTAGCCATTTTTAAGTCTATGGTTCAGTGACGTTAAGTACATTCACGTTATTGGGAATGCGGTCACCGCGGTCCTTCTGTACAACTCTTGTCACCTTGTAAGAATGGGAATTAAACACCAACCCTCCATCCCCTGCCCCCCAGCAGCCAGCACCCCTCTACTTTCTGTCTCTTACTGACCAGTCTAGATACCACATATTAGTGAAATCAGACAGTATTTGTCCTTTGTGTGAGCTGTGTTTTGTAACAGAAACTGCGTTTTAGAAATGAACTGAGTGCTGCGGCAGAGATTTGGGGGGGATGGGTCTCCTAATGTTAAAGACCGGCGTGAGCACCGGGCCCCTCCGGACACTGGGAGAGACTGGTCAGCAAGGTCTGAGCTGCCCGCCGTGGTCCTCTGACGTGGTGACTGGCGGGCTCACCTGCGCGGGGCTGGTGTTCCTGCAGGCGTTCGGGGCCGTGGAAGCCATTTCTGACCGGATCTGCATCCTCACCAATGGGCACGTCAATGTGGAGGTGTCTGCCGAGGACATGCTCACCTGCTGCGGTGACCAGTGTGGGGATGGGTGAGTGTGAAGCGGCACCTCCCGCTGTGGGAGCCGGGCCCCTGGGAATGGCCCCGGGAGCCTCCAGGCCGAGGGGGCCGGGGGCTGAGGGCTCCCTGAGGACAGGAGTGGTACTTCAAGGACAGAGAAGTACCTTTGCTGGGGGACAGCTTGGGGACCTGGGGAGTCCAGAAGTAGGCTTGGTGTGACTGCTGCTTTCTGGGAGCTGCTTTAAAACCAGGCTGGCCCCATGGTGCTGGGTGTGGGTGGTGGGGTCCAGGCACAGCACAGATGGTCTCGGAATTTGTGCTCCAATTTCGGCTCTCAGGCCTGGTTGTTGTCCCCTTTGTTCCCTCTTGCTCAAGGAAACGTAATCATGTTGGGGAGTGTTTCCGTAATTAAGAATGACGGATGCTTGTCTTTCTGCCAGCTCTGGCCTTGGTTTCACAACGTGGTTCTCAGATGTGGTGGCAGATTAGAAATATCTAGGCGTTTAAAAACCAGTGCCGAGGCCTCCCCTCATACCGTAAAGCCAGCTGATGGCCGTAGCATTTTCTGTATTATAACGCCAGGGAATTGCAGTGCGCATTCCGTGTTCCAGGAAGGACACAGCCTGGTTTGGGGTAGACAGGAATAGGGGAGTCATTCCCTCTTGTTGAGGATGGTGGTGGCCATTCCCTGGAAGAAGTGAGGAGCCGAGGAAGGAGAAGCGGGGTTGGCTGGGACCCAGGAGAGCTGCTGGGCCGGTTGCTTAAGGCAGTGGTGGGTCCCCAGCGGCCCTGGGGCCCCAGGCAGCGGTCTGGGAGCAACCAGAACTTCTCTCACAATGAATTCAACGAATGGCTCTTTTCTTAGCTGTAATGGGGGCTTTCCCGCTGAAGCCTGGAACTTCTGGACAAAACAAGGGCTGGTTTCCGGCGGCCTCTATGACTCCCATGTAGGTGAGTGTTTGCCGTCAGTCCGTATCCGGGTAGATGGATTTTATAAGCAACGAATAGTAATGGGCTCGTGCATTTTAAAGTGAAGATTGAGGGTAGAGGGCATGGGGCTGGAGAAGGAGAAGGCAGTCCCCTCCATGGCGGAGTTAGCGCAGTGAGTGCTGCAAACCTGCTACCATTCCTGTGGCCCCAGCTCTGCCCTCTGCTTCAAGGGGCTTCTGATGGCTGACCCCCTCCTTTCCACTTGCCCCCCCGCCCCGCAGGTTGCAGACCCTACTCCATCCCTCCCTGTGAGCACCACGTGAATGGCTCCCGGCCCCCATGCACAGGGGAGGGGGACACCCCTAAGTGCAGCAAGATCTGTGAGCCTGGCTACACCCCCTCCTACAAAGAAGACAAGCACTACGGTAAGGTGGGGCCTGGGCTATCCAGCACCCCGGGTCCGGGGACCCACCGACACCCTTCCCAGGCTGGAGGAAGGAAGAGGCCAGGGCAAGTGAGTCTGAATCAGGAACACAGGATGGAGAAAGGAAGGTCATGAATGACTGTCTTGTCAGAGGGAGCAGCACACTGTGTTTCTGCCTGTCTCCACCCTGAATTTGGCCTCTGGATTCCTGTTGTTTTAGAGTCACAGACCCTTGGAGTTGGAAGGGCCCAGACCCCTCACTTTACAGGGGAGTAATCTGGCCTAGAATCCTTCTGAGTACCACTCTACCCTTCTTCCAGGCTCTCCTGCTCACTGCCCCTCCCAGCACAGAGCTCTGCTCTCCCACGTCTTGGGTTCTGTGTCCAACTCCACCATCCCCCCTAGGGAAGCCTTTCCTGACCACCCCCCCGACCCAGGCTGGGCAAATCCCCCTGTCAGTCAGCGCATAGTTGACTGAGGGAACCGTGGGAGGCACACCTCACCCCCACTTGGCTGGTTCATTTGCCAGGATGCAGTTCCTACAGCGTGTCCAACAGTGAGAAGGAGATCATGGCCGAGATCTACAAAAATGGCCCTGTGGAGGCGGCCTTCTCTGTGTATTCGGACTTCCTGCTGTACAAGTCTGGTATGTGTTGGCCCCTGATGGCAGTGGGGGCAGGGGAGGTCTAGGTTCTAGGGGTCCCACCAGGACTCAGTCTAGGAGGCAGACATCATTTTGTCCTGGTCAAGTCCCAGATCATGCCTCACATTGAGTGGGTGCGGAGACAGGAAGCACCTGGCTGTGTGCACGGCTGTGGGAATCAGGACGGCTCCCTTAGAAACCCCCCATTCTAGATGAACAGTCTACAACTGACCACTTCTGTCTCATTTACATCTTGCCAGATGGAGAACCTCAAAGCTCTCAACTTTTAGGACACCTCATTGGATAAAGGAAGGAAGATATTCTGGCAAGGAAAAAATTATAAAGCTGGCAGTGTTTGACAGCCCCCCCCCAATATTATAAAAGGATGCGATTTCAGTTTGACAAAGTGACTCACCAGTGCGGGATTGCCATCGATGCTCACTGTCACCGATCTGGCCTGTCTCTACTTCTCTGGGTGTATCCCAGGGTAGCAGTTTAAACCTCAAATTAAGTTTTACAGAACTCTTTTGCCAAATAAGTCCTTACATGGAGTCCCAGTACGTAGAACAGATAATTGGTTTGTTAACATTAAATCTTTCCCTTACGTTGGAATTTATAACTTGAGTTTTAAAGGGAACCAGCAAGTACATTTTATTGGGACCCCCATTTTGATATTTATTCAACATATTTGAGTGTTGGGCTTTCCAAAACCTATTTAAATAATTCCTGAACATGGTGGGAGCCCCTGGAGCCTTCTGAGAGAACACCAGGCCTCTCGTTTGCAGGTAGTTTCTTGGGAGGGCTTGTTGGGCCCTCTGGACCCCATTTGTCCTGACAGGGAGGCCGCCCAAGTTGCAGGGATGCTGTGGGAAAGGGGGCATCGGCCTGGTCTCCATCCAAATGGGCTTTTCCTTAGGCGTGTACCAGCACGTCACCGGAGAAATGATGGGAGGCCATGCTGTCCGCATCCTGGGCTGGGGCGTGGAGAATGGCACACCCTACTGGCTGGTTGGCAACTCCTGGAACACTGACTGGGGCGACAATGGTGAGTGGCAGCCCTCTTCTGCTAACAGGGTGTTGTGAGCCAGGCCATGGCGGTCCTCTTGTCCTTCTCCGCTTTGCCTGCTCCACAGCTCCTAACACTAGGCCCGGGGCTCAACTGTGCCCACCCAGCCTTCCGGGAGCGAGCGAGCTGGGGGTTCCCTTCCATAGGGGCAGACTCTGATCGGGAGAGGGTAGTCTGGACTAGGACACGGCTTCAGGTCGCTGGTGCCCTCACAGCTCCCCCATCACACCAGGCGCAGTGCCGGTTTATATGGGGTCTGCTGGAAGTGGTGCCCTGAGGCCTCATGCTGGGACACAGGTCCCTGGGCAAACTGGACGGCAGTAGGGCACCTCGGTGCTGATTTGGTGACTGCTTCGGGGCTGGGTTGGGGTCTAGCACGCCTGGGTGTTTCTGGGGTGGGTCTGAGTACGTTAGCAAGGCTCAAAACCCAGGGCACACTTTAAAGGCATGCTACTTTGCTTTCCAGGCTTCTTTAAAATCCTCCGGGGACGGGATCACTGTGGAATCGAATCAGAAGTTGTGGCTGGAATCCCATGCACTGAGCAGTACTGGAAAAGGATCTGATCTGCTGTAGGACTGGTCTTGCCAGCCCCAGGGCAGTTTTTCCCCTAAATTGAGCCAGGTGGGCTGGTGATGTGATGGAGGGTAGGAATGTCTTTTATTCTTTGGA
>PISW01007043.1:0-97286 GCA_004023785.1 Mungos mungo | reverse complement strand
GTCTGGTAACCGCTGCCTCGTCCTGTGGCCCCCTGTCAGCTTTTCTCCACAGCAGGTTAGAACCTACTCCTCTTGTTCAGTCAATTCTCAAATAGATGTTTGCAGCTGGGGAAAAATTTAAAAATCACTCACGAGAGTTTTCCGCTACGACAGGAATGCAAGGTAATGGCACTCTGATTATTCTTTACATCCTCCACGTGGAATAAACTCTACAATAATGGTTTCTTTCTCTGATTGACAATTTCATCACCATGTTTTCAATGAATTCGATTAATTTGCACTAACAATTGCTTCAATTAATTCTTCGTAAATTGTTTTGAATAAGTCAGTCAGTTGTTTTTCATCCTTCCGTATCTCTGAGTGCTAACACAGCAGCCAGCTGGCGATGCTCAGTGAATTGTCATTATTTGAGGAACATCTCTCCAGTTCTCGGCTTCTGAACAGTAAGTCTCCTTTATGCAAAAAGGTAATTGTCATTGCCCTATTTTTAGCCTTTCAAAATAATATTTATATGTTCTTAGATCGATCTGTTTCATTTTTATGTGATTAATATGTAATTCAAGCAAACATCGCCTTCTTACTATTTCTGATGTCATCATGACCCTTGAAGGTTTCAATACTTCTGCAATCTGAAAGCCTGTGATCAGCGATGTCCATCATGCCAAAAACTGGTCTGAAATAACACAAAGTATGCACTTTGCTCAGGTTGGATAATACTGAATACCAAATTTTCTCCTTTAAAATATGTTAGAAAATGCGGCGCCTGGGTGGCTCAGTTGGCTAAGCATCCAACTTCAGCTCAGGTCATGATCTTGCCATTCATGGGTTCGAGCCCCGCGTCAGGCTCTGTGCTGACAGCTCAGAGCCTGGAGCCCCCTTTGGAATCTGGGTGTCCCTCTCTCTCTCTGCCCCTCTCCCACTCATGTTCTCTTGCTTGCACTCACTCTCTCAATCTCTCAAAAATAAATATTTTTTAAAAATATGTTAGAAAATATCTATTGTGTTCATTGCATATTTTGTTGGAATCTCTATTGTTTATTATTGGATCATAGTTTTGAAAATCAAATGAAACCACGTTTCCTTAAACAGAAAGGAATGAGATACGGCTTATCACATCAGATCACAATGAAAGAATCATTACTGAATCGTTCGAGTTGAGTAACTCATCACAATGAAGCTGCTGTTGACCTTCCTGTATACTTTGTTGACCACACGGACTATGCTTTTACTTCCTATTACTATTATCTTCCTTCTGCTTTTTCATTTTGCTTGAGACTATCCTCCCAATCTTCCTGATCTTGTCTATTGCTGTTTTCATTATCTGCATTCTCTTGGCTATCATAATTTTTTCCCTTACCACTGTAACTTTGACCATCAGGTTCAGAATTTTGCTTTTAATTGAGATATAATAACATTTTTTGTTTTTGACATTTTGAAGCTTCTTTGAGTCTTTTATAAATTATTGACTTCCAGGAAGTTACTTTCTCTCATTATATTTGAATTTTGGTATAATCAATCATTAAATACATCAAAATTAATCTAAGATTGAGGATACACAAGAATGATCCCAGTGCACTTAAAAATTGCTGCTATACTGCATTGAGATAGACAAATCAAATTAACACCATGGGCGTTGACTCAGGATTGTGGGGAGCCAGAAGAACAAAGATCAGCCGCCTGTAGGCAGGGCAGCGTTCTCTCTCCCAATTCAGGGCTGGAGACAGCCAGTCTGAGCTTTCTTACCGGCCCCTCAGGCGCTGTGCTAAAATCGCAGTTTTGGTTCCCCCTTCACCCTAGCCTTTTCCTAAAAATCACTTGACCCTGTTTCCTAGCAGCTGCCTTGCTTCCCGCCTTGAACCCTTTATAAGATGCTTGTGTTCTCTCAATAAAAGAGACTTGAGCAGAGATTTTGTCTTGCCTCCATTCTCTGTGCTCCCTGCCCCCTAATTCTCACTCCTTCCCTCAGGACCCACGTTGACTGACCTGCGGGCCGGGTCACAGGATGAATATGTGTAGACCCTTCATCCCGGGGGCATGTTCCTCGCTGCACAGGGGTCATTGGAATCACCAGACTTTGTCAGGGTAGGAAATGTCCGATACCTTAAAACGAGTTCTCCGAGGATGGAATGTGTAGGGTGTGACTTCCCCCAAAGATTCCCGGCTGTTTGTAAGATGTTCCATGTTGATGGCCCACAAACAGAAATGCTGGTAAATTCTACTTCACACGGTGCCCGTCAAAAAAGAAAATAATACATGTGGGATGTTTGCGTTGTGAAAATTATCCGGTCAAAATTCTATCATGAGAACTGATTCCGCTCCTAGAGATCTGATGATTGGCTGAAACCTTTTCCTAAGGGTAACTGCGATTCTGCACACTTAGCACCTCGTTTCTGCAGAGCCCTCGTACTCTTAGCTCTGGGCACCACAGGGCCCTTTCACGGCCCCATGCTTCCTTTGGCCCCGCCCCTTTGTGTTAGGAGGCTGAGTGAGTGGCAGGTAGTAGAAGGAATATTCCTGGAAGCCCTTCCGCACCAGCAAGGGCTAGCATTTTTCCATTATTTCTCACTTAGTTTCAATGTTCTTGTGCCTATGTTGTAGATAACTCATAAAAATGGTGGGATTTTTTTGTCTCTTTTTATGTGACACATCTAGATTAAAACGGTCCCCTTACTAAATGCACACAATTTGGTCCTCTTTTTTATACTCCGTTTATGCTCTTTCATTGCCTTCTTTTCAATGGAATAGTTTTTGTTATTTTAGTATTTTTTCTCCGGTAGTGGAGACACCATATTCTCCTCTACACTCAGTGATGCACTTAGTTTTACTCTTGATACTATATCATGTTTCGACTTCTTCTAACTTAACATAAACTGCTTTTTTATATTTTCCTCCCTAAGAATAGAAGCATTCTAGAACCTTGAACTCTCTCAGCTCCATTTTTCCTGGTTTCCCTTATGCAGTGGTGTGTTTTCCCGATCTTTCACGTAGTTTAACCCTTGGAAGATGCCATTGTTCTTACTCTGTGTAGTCAAAGATTTTTTAGATTTCATCTTAGTTGTTATTTTCATTCATTTTTGTATCATTTCTGCCACCCGGGAGCATGTTCCTTCCATCCTAATTATACCCCTTAGACTTTCTCGCAATGTTGATGTGCTCCTGGAAAGTTGTTTCTCTTTCTCCTGTTTTCAAGACTGATTTGTTTTGCTCTCATTCTTGAGAGAAGCATTCGCTGGGTACAGGTAAGATGGCAGTTATGTTTCTTGTGTCCACTGCGTTTCCCTTCCCATCCCTGGGGCTTCCATGATTGTGGTTGAGAAGTGAGCTATTCAGTCTCATTTTTGAAACTGAAGGTAATCTGTCTTTATAGCTTTTGTCCTTCTGGTACCTAGGTTTCGATTTACTTTTTTCTCCCACTTCAGATTTGCTGGGTTTCTTGAATCCATGAACTCATGCTTTTCAGTACTTCTGAAAATGATTATTCCTTAAATAATGCTTCATACCCACTCTCTGTCTTCCTTCTGTGAGTCAAATTCAATGCATTTGGAGAGTTTTCACTGTATTTCTTATCTTACTCTAGGGCTTTTTCATTACGGGACTCTGTGCTTTCTTTTGGGTAGTTCCTTCGACCTCTCTTCCGGTTCTAATTCTCTTTTCAGCAGGGTCTAATCTGCCCTTAAGCCCACGTGGGAAATGTTAGTTATTGTACTTTTCAGTTCTAGAATTTGCTTTTTGTTGTTTTCAAAATCTGAAATTCGCTGTATCAATCGCCAGTTTCCTATTCCTGACAGAAATTTGCAAACATGACTTTTCTCTCCTCTGCCCTGATAGCCCAGTTGTCCCGTAAGCTGTACCTGATTGGTCTGGTAGCTGGAGTCCGTGGGGGTCTATCCCACTGCCGTCCTGCCCTGTGGGAGTCATTCATGCTGTATGCCCCTCTGTGTGCCTGGTGGCCCGGGATGCTGTGCTGAACATGCATTTGTAAAACTACGTTTGAAACTACTTTTCTGAGGCCTAGAGTGAGGTGACCGTCACTTGGAGAGGATTCTGTTTGCTTCACCGGGCATTTTGGGGCACTCAAAGGGTGGGGTATTTGCCGTAATGTTAGGTGAAAATGACGAGAACTTACAGCTTTCCCTGATTTTATAGTTCTTTAATTAGGAAAAAAATTCCGCTAAATACTTATTTCCATTAAATTTCTTAGAAAATGCCAACAAAGGAAAAGTTTAAAAAAAGCTAACAGTTTTGTTATCAATAACAGCCATTAAAAACTTACGTAGCTATCTTATTAAACGTTGTATTTAATTGATAACAAAGTGACGTGACAGCCAGCCTCCACCTGCCTCCGAGAAGGTGTGGGGGCAGAGGCAGCACCTAGATCCTTCCCTCAGGCACTAGCTGTCTTCACGGTGCCAACGACCCCTCAACTAAGGATGGCTGAGAACGCACCGTGTGGACATAGTACTTCACTTCCTGTGATGCACGAAGTTCTCTATTCTCCTGCCTGAAACCCACGTCTGTGTGTGTACCAGGGTATTTTGAGACATTACCTAGACTTTCTTTTTTCCCCCCTTATGCTTTTTAACACTATTTCCTTTCCACTAGTCAGGCGGCTGTGATGAACGTGCTTCATGGAACAAGCTGACCGGGAAGACGGAGCTCGGGCCCTAGAACAACAGCAGACACCCGGGAACTTACCGAGCGGATTTGTCAGACTCATAAATAATGGTCTCTCAAGCCAAAGTTTTCAACGGCAGAATATAAGTCTTTTGTTTGATTATTTGTTTTTGAGAGAGAAAGGAGGTCTTTGGAGACTGGATAGACTAAGAGCTCTGAAGGAGGAAGGTATAGAGTGTCTACAAAAAACAAACAGTAGTTTGGAAGGAGACTGCGTGCTGTTATAAGATCGAGTTCTTGTCCAAAAGGAAATAAAAATTCAACCCGGGGCAGGAGGAGACGGGCTTCCTCCAGACGGGCCTGCCAAGGAGCTCCGAGGGTTGTAGGAAGAGCTAAGAGAGGATGGGGATTCATGTCTTTCTTCTTGGGGTGACATCTGTGGGCTTCTCACAGAGACCCCGAATTCCTCATAAAAGCAGGGGTGTGGAGTAGAACCGACCGGGAAAGTGGTCAGGCCAGTGAGGCAGAGGCTCCTCCGGAGCCCTACACACACAGGACTGAATCCCAGCACCGCGCTGGGCTCGAGGCAGGGGGCACAGAGGATGCCTTTGGCGGTTAAAAGCCATGGCAAAAGGGTGCACATCAAAAGGGAGTGCTATAGACAAAAAGATGAATGGACTAGAGTAGGGACCCCAGAAATAGACCCACATAAATACAGTCAATGGATCTTTGACAAAGGAGCAAAGGCGCACAATGGAGAAAAGATAGTCTATTCAACACGGGCTGCCGGCACAGCTGGGCGGCCACATGCAAAAAATGAATCCAAACACAGACTTCACATCCTTTCCAAAAATTGATGCGAAAATGGATCCTGGAGACAAAATCTGAAATGCAGAACTAGGAACGTTTTAGAAAATCATACGAAAGAAAATCTAAATGATGTTGGGTTAGCTATGATTTCTGAGATCCAACACCAAAGGCATGATCCGCGAAAGAAAGAATTGATCAGCTAGACTCCATTAGAATCAGAAACTTCGGCTCTGCAAAAGACATCGTCGAGGGAAAGAGAAGACAGCCACACGCTAGGAAAGAGTATTTGCAAACGACACTCTGATAAAGGAATGAACTCTTACAACTACGTAACAGAACAAACCACCCCGTTAAAAAATGGACGGAGGCTTGAACTGGCATCTCACCCGAGAAGACATGCAGATGACAATAAGTGTATTTAAAAACACAGGGTCTGCCTCGCATGTCATCACCGAAATGCATGATTCCGCTGGTGGGGATGCAAGGTGGGGGGGCGGCTTCCGCTTGAGCAGTAAGTTTGGCAGTTTCTTCAGCAGATCCCTGCCGTAAGATCCAGCCCTTGCCGGCCTTCGCGTTTGCCCAGATGAGTTGCAAACCTCAGTCCGTGCAAAAACCTGCGTGAGGATGCTTTCAGCAGCTTTATCCATAATTACCCCAAAGTGGGAACAACCACGTGGCCCCCGGTCGGGGAATGGGTAAGCCAACCGTGACCACGTCCAGACAACGGAATAGTATTCAGCACTGGGAATAAATGAGCTCTCTGGCCATGAAAAGACGCAGAGGAAGATTAAATACATGTTACGAAGTGAAAGAAGCCAATCCGAAAAGACTATGTTCTGTATGATTCCAATGACACAGCAATCGGAAATGGCAAAGTTACGGAGCCTGTAAAGGGATCTGGGTGCAGAGGAGGGCGGGGGAAGCGGAAAGGGAGGAGTTTTGGCAGTGAAACCATCCTGTGTGACACAATAATGACGGGTCCAAGTCCTCCGTCCTTTGCCCCAACCCGTAAAAGGGACAATCCTGAGAGTGACCCCAAGCGTAAGCCACTGACTTTGGGTTTGACACAGGGACGTGCCAGTCCCTCAGTTCCCACACAGGCACCACTCCTGCTGTGTGCGAGGGGGACAGGAGTGCATGGCCACACCATTGACTCCTCACTCAACTTTCCTGTGAACTAAAGTGCTCTAAAAAAAAAAAGAAAAGAAAACAAAGTCCAGTAAAAAACAAAACAAAACACTGGTGGATGGTCACAGGTCGTCGAGACTAAGATAAGACACACTTCGTTTGAGGACAACCTGAAGCAAAGAGTGTGCGCCCAAATGCCCCGCTTACTCTGATGTCAAAATCCTTTCTCGTCCCTCACCCTCAGCCCTGGAGACTTAGATCCCCTCCACGGAGACAGGAAGAAGAGCCGGAGCTGAATGAAGTCTGCGACCTTCCAAACGGCTGGGTGGGTGCCCAGCAGACGGATTCTCAAGCTGGAGGCGTCCGAGTGGCAGCCTGAGTTGGAAAAAATCACCTTCTCTGATGTCAGGAATGTTGAACGCTGCAGAGCCAAAACCATTGGTTGGAGTTCAGTAAGAGAGAGAAACAAAGGACAGCACACACCTGGGTTTGGTCACTCTGCACACTCAAATCCACTCCGTGTACTTGACGTTAGATGTGTTAAGTCTGATCTGAAAGGAGAATCCTCAGAAAAATGCACTTGGCTTACAGAGAACACCTACCAAGCGGCATCTCCTCCAGGCTGGCGTCTTCCCACGCCCCGGGGTAAACCCACCCCCTTCCCCATTGAACCTGCCATTGTGGTGCCCATAGGGGACCCCGATCTCCCCAGGGAGGCTCCCTAAAGTCAGCCACCAAACACGGCCCGGCATCCTGCGGCCAGTCAGGCCGGAGCTAGACAGACTCAGGCAGGAGCTGGCTACGGTCAGGCTCGCTGCGCAGAGAGGCCAGCAGGGGGCGCTGCACGTGGCCGGCAGGACAGCAGTGAACTGAAGCCGATGTCCCCCCCGCCCCAACCCCCGTATTTGGCCAGAGACAGGATGGTCATGAACCAGGGGCCACAGTCTTCCTGCCTTCATGTTTGTGCCCGTCCCAGAGGCTCCTGGTTCAGGTGTTTGGACAATAAAAAGGTCTTTGGATTAGATCTGTCTGAAGAGAATAGAATAGAATAGAATAGAATAGAATAGAATAGAATAGGCAGGTAGGTGGGCTTAAGTCCTTAAAAAGCAGGAGTCGAGGGGCGTCTGGGGGGCTCAGTCCATCAAGTGTCTGACGTCAGCTCGGGTCATGATCTCACGATCTGTGGGTTTGAGCCCTGCATTGTGCTCTGTGCTGACAGCTTGGAGCCTGGAGCTGCTTTGGATTCTGTGTCCCCCTCCCCAAACCCCTCCCCTGCTCATACTCTGTCTCTATCTCTGTCTCTCTCAAAAATAAATAAACATTGGGGCGCCTGGGGGGCTCAGTTTGTTAAACGTCCAGCTTCAGCCCAGGTCATGATCTCATCTTCGTGAGTTCAAGCCCCGCATCGGGCTCTCTGCTGTCAGCACAGAGTCTGCTTGGGATCTTCTCTCCCCTCCCCTCTCTGCCCCTTCCCTACTCACGTGCTTTTGAAAAAAAATAAATAAATAAACAAACATTAAAAAAAATTTTTTTAAACAGGAGCCTAAATCGTCCCTAACTGAAAATGTAACTACAAAGGAACCTCACTTCAGTATTTGCAGACTGGAAGAGGGAAGGAGGAATTTGGAAAACTCACAGGGTGCCAAAAAGGAAAGACCCAGGAAGGAAGGCATGGGGGCTGGGGGACATTCGTCCTCCCTGGATTCTCCCTGTCCAATGACAACCCGTCCCGACTGGCTGCGTGCTGGGCCAGTGTGGTGGAGCTACAAGTTGTCTGAGGTAGTATCGAACGCAAGACTAGGTTTCACGCCTGGCTAATGCAGCTGCTTTTTCTAGAATCTTACCATAGGGTACATGCCCTCTTAGTGTAAGAAAGGTTAGCCGCGGGCAAAAAAATCTCACTGGGGCAGCCGGGTGGCTCACTCAGTTAAGAAAGAGTTTGACTCTTCATTTCGGCTCAGGTCATGATATCAAGCCTCGAACCTGCTTGGGATTCTCTCTCTGCCCCTCCGTCTCTCTCTTTATCTCTCTCTCAAAATAAGTAAATAAACTTTAAAAAGTATCTCCCTGTGCTAAGGCACAACCCGTGTGACCCCTGGGATTGGAGGGGGTGGCAGGCTGATAGTCAGATGAAGGTGACGTAATAAAAGGCATAATAACAAGGAAGGTTAGGCGAGTGTTAACAGGGAGGAAAGTTACAAAGTTACAATGTGTAGCAGGCAGCTGAGCACATTTTAAGAGAGGTTTAAGAAGAGAGAGAGGCCGTGGGGACTCAGATCCCACGCAGCTCATCAGACGAAAGATTCTAGTAAAATTTTCCTTAAAAATAAAAATTAAACAACAATGAACAGGGTGGGCGTCTGGGTGGCTCAGTCGATTGAGGTCTGACTCTTGACCTCAACTCGGGTCATCATCTCAGAGTCGTGAGTTCAAGCCCTACTTTGGGCCCCATGCTGAGCACGGAGCCTGCTTAAAATTGTTTTAAGAAACTTAAAAATTAAAAACAAAAAGAATGACCAGGGACATAAGATGTGGTCATGACGTAGGGCTGTGTCAGACCCAATGGTAAGTCCAATGTTATTTGACAAGAAGAGATCAGGTAAGGGAGAGGAGGGATGAAGGGGGACATCTGGGTGGATATTCGGGACGGAGCTCAAAGTGACAGGAGAAAGACAGTTGGCTACAATGAGAAGTGACTGGAACAGAAAATGGAGCATCAGGCTGGCGAGCACACAGATGGCCAGTTTGCACAGACTTGAATGATGACAGAGATTCCGAAGAAAATTCGTAACCACAATAATTTTGATCAAAGGCAAGCGAAAAAACTATAGAAACAAGACACCCAATAAGGCCCACGCAATGAAAGGGGAGGGGGTGGGGGGTGGGGCTCTGGTGGAAGGCGGCTGGGGACACTGAGGCAGCATCTGTGGGTTTGTAGCTCATGTCTGATGCGGACCTGGTGACCCTCACTCACAGCCCTTCCCTTCTGCCCAGCGCAGAGAGGCCCAGATGTGACGTCCCCCACAGACCTGTCTCCACCCGGACAATGTGCAAGTCGTCCGGAGCACGGCCTCAGCCACACCAGGATTATCGTTAAAATGGCTAAAATACCCGTTTAGACAGCCATGCTTACGTGGTCTTGGGGTCACACAGCCCACACCCGGGGCCGGTACCTCCGTCAGTGATGAGAGCCGTCCAGACCCAGGGACGGAGTTTCTGAACCGTGGGTTCCTGCCCTCACTGTGTGTCTGACCCAAGGGGTGACCGTTTCACCCCCGTCCTGGAAGCAGGCAAGAGCAAAAACGTGAGAATTGCACCTGGGCGCAAGAAACACCCGCAGGCTCTTGGTCAGCGGACAAGGGCCCCTGACCAGGCTGACTCGGCACACACCGCCCCGGGAACCTTGCTCCCTCCATCTGGGAGCGGGGCGGCCGTTTTCCCCGCTCCTGCCTGTGCGGGACGGACCCCCTCTGCAGTGTGATGTCCAGCCTCCCCGGCAGGGGTCTGGCCGCCATGGCCCATGGCGATGACCAGGCTTCTCCTTGAACTCCAGGCGACCTTGGTGCAGTTGAGGCTGCGAGCCTGTCCGTCGGGGCTCAGATGAGATGACACCTTGGAGAGAAGCATCAGCGGTGACTCCTGACACGCTCAGGGGAAGCCCAGCCTCTGGGGGACCGACCAGTGGAGGCACCGTCGAGAGATGGGGGGCGGGAGGAGAGAGGGGCCAGCATGTCTCCCCACTGGGTCCCTACTGAGACACGAGGCTGTGTCCCTCGGCTGCCGAAGCTCCTCCAGGGGCCCACCCTCCTCAGCTCTAGCTCCCCGGGGGCTTCGAGAACACAGTCCTGCCCCTCCACCGGTCCCTTACTCTTTTGGAACTGGACGGCCCCGGTGGGGGCGGGGGCGGGGGCGGGCCTCCTGCTCTACTAGTTCCAGAGGGTCCGCAGGCTCCCGGCTGGGTCTGTCCCGCTCTGCTCTCCCGAGCGCCATCTGGTGCTGCTAAAGCTTTGACTCAAACACGCCCCAGCCCCTGTGACAGAAAAAAATCTCACAAGAGCCCGGTGGCCTGCAATGGAGTCGCTTTGTTTCCAAGGAGTTTGGCTGCACACCTGCGTCACTCTTGTTCCCCAGAGCGGAGCCTCTGCCCCTTCCTACGACTAGAGAGAGAGAGAGAGAGAGAGAGAGAGAGATCGAGAGAGAGGAGGGCTTCAGGAGCCCGTTGACTGGTGTCCAATAGTCTATGAGCATCAGGCTGGGGCTCCTCCTGAGGCAGGAAGCCAGCCTCCACCGCGACCAGTTACCTCTGCTCTTCTTCTTCCCGGGAGCATCAATCAGACCCGTATCAAAAAGAAAGGATTCAGAGAAATCCGTTTTTTCTTAATCTTATTTTTTAAGAGAAGCAAGAACTTTTAAAGGAAAAACAATTCCTCGGTAATTTAGGTCAGGGAGTTCCATTGAACTTGACCAATTCTTACAGAAAGAGCCCTACGTATTTTTCACATGGTAATACCGCATGATAATGATAATTTCGCAGGGCGTAGCAGAGATTATGAGCACGTGGCTGACACATTCATTTGGATGTTTGCGGAAAAATTACTTTATTATGGACTTTAGAGACTTCATACCTTCATCCCATGTTTTTCTACATTTTCTTCTAATTATTGTTAAAAATGCGTATTTATTTTTGGCAGGTTATATGTCTGTGGACATATGAATTTCCACTCTGCTTCTTCTTGTGGGATCTTATTTCACAGAGAATCTTTGGTATCATTCACTCGTGATCTCCTTAATATTCTGTCAAGGTCTGTTGTTGGCTAGCTAATGCCTATTCGTGGTTATTTTAATTGTTCCTAATCAACAGGCTGTGATAGTTAATTTTATGCATCAACACAGGATGCCCAGAGACTTGGGGAAACAATGTTCTGGGTGAGAGAATCTTTGAGTGAAATTACCATTGTAATGAATGGACTTCGAGTCAAGTAGATTGCTCTCCACAATGTGGGTGGGCCTCACCTTATCAGCTGAAGATGTGACCAGAACAAAAGACTTGATCCTTCCCCAAGAAAGATCTTTTCCAGGCTAGGCCTCTGGACTTGAACAGGAGCATCAGTCTGCAGACACAAATAGAAACACGGGCTCTCCCTGGACCACCAGCCTGGAGCTGCACCCCTGTCTTCCCTGGCTCCGGGCTTCACAGCCCACCCTGCAGATTGGGGACGTGCCAGCCAACTCTCTCTCTCCATCGAGGCATACACGTCCTATTCGTTCTATTTGTCCAGAAAACCCTCACTAATACACCGGTGACCCTAGACGCAGACTCTTAAGGGAGCCGTAGAATTATATTTGCTGCACTTGAGAATTTGCCAATCGCTCTGCTCTTTCTCGGCTAGAAACATCACGGGTGACACTGAGGGTGACTGTTCTCTTGCCCGTGAAGACGTGACCCTTCGTGGCTCATATTAAATCCACCCGAATTTAGGCGTTTTATGTTATAACGTAGCGTTATATTATAACCCTTGAGCGTCTGCTTCAACTTTGCTCATTCTGACAATAAATTATTAAAATGTAATTGCAGTTTGAAAGTAAGAAGAAATGAAGCACAATGTTATTCTGAGACTGAGTATAATACAGAAGGAAGAAACGGTTTGCTCTTCAGGAACTTCAAGGTACCCAAAGATCGGGGGAGGGGGGTTCGGTGCGAAAAGAGTCAGACAGCATCGGTTAACAATGTAAAGAAATAGGGAACTGAGAGAGGAAATTAGCAAAGAACACAAAGAGGCCAGAAGAGCAAATGCCTCGCAGTTCGGCTTTGAAGGGACCAAGGCCCCTCGCGTCACGCCGAGACCTGGCTGGTGAAGGGGCAGGCGCAGACGCGGGATGGGTGAAAAAGCCGCGGGGCTCTAACCAGGACAACTCCGGGCTGATATGACAGGTGCCGTCAGGAATCCGAGGACTCGCCATATGGAAGAAAAGACGCACTTCTGGCCAATGGACGGAATTCACAGAGAAACAGATTTTGGCTCCGCATAAGGGACATTTTCTAATAATTAAAGCCACCACACCAAGGAATGGGTAATCTGGGGAACGCTGAGACCCCTGTGCGCTGGGAGGCCGGCACGCCATCTGCCAGAGATGCTATCGGACCAGATGCCTCACTTTTAAAAATAACATTTTGTAATAATTATTAGAGAAGAATATGTCCATAGATGACTATTTGAAAAATACAGTGTTAAGAAAAGGAACGTCCTCAGCCTCGCCATCTACCGTTGCACACGGACTTTGTCAAAGCGTGTATCTCTTCTATATCGTCTGGTTTTCACAAAATACATACGTACTACAAACATGCTTGTGTGCCTTATTTTCGGTAACTCAGATGAGATTCTGCTGTTAGTAATCTTCAGAAGCATTACTTAATGTTGGGCGCAACTGAGTCCTATGGATGGAAGTGTCCTTCTAATGGTCTTTATACAAGTAATCTCCCACCACTGAACATCTCACACACACCCACACCCACACCCACACCCACACACACACACACGTGCGTGAGTATGTGCATTTAATTTGGGGGGGGGGATCGCCAAAATATTGAGTCAGAAAACATGGACATTCTTCAGTCTCTTGATATAAGATAGACTTCCAGGAAACATACGTCAGGGCACAATGTCAGAAGTTTATGGGGACTCTGTTTCTCTGATGGTCCTGCCAGCACTCAGTCACATCATGTTTTAAGATATTTGCCAACTTCATAGCTAGTGTTCCACTTTATGTTTTCATAGAATGAATTTCTGAGCTCTATAGACTGCATGCTCTGTAAGTTTTTCTTATTTATTTGTATTTCTCTCCTCTTTAGCTTCTTAATTCTTAAATGAAGTGCCACATTTTTTCTTATTTATTTATAAAACGCTTTTATATATCTTTGCCCTAATGTGTTAGCCATTGAATATCTTAATACTTTATCATATTAGGACAAATATTTCTGTGTGTATCACGAAAACGTAAGTTTGTTTGGATGTTTTCGACAACCAAATAAATGTTCTACTTATTTTATTTTATTTTATTTTATTTTATTTTATTTTTGAGAGACAGAGCGAGGGTCTCACAGAGAGAGAGGGGATCTCAAACAGATTCCACACCCAGTGCTGATCTGGACGTGGGCTCAACCCTATGACCATGAGATCATGAGCTTAGCTGAAATCAGACGTCAGATGTTTAACCAACTGAACACCCCCCATCCCGCGCCTCTGTATTATTTTAAAATTTGTATCTGCTTGGGGAGTCAAAGACCAGGAGGAGGGAGGCAAAGCATCTGCCTGTAACCATACCGTTTCCTCGGATCCTCGCGATGTCGATTTCAGACACGCTCATTTTGCTGATCACCACTGAGCCTCACTGAAATGAGAATATATTTTTTCCACATCCCTACAAGAAATCTATTCCATAGGAATAACGTTCAGGATGAGTCACATCAGCCACCAACCCCTCCCTTCTCTTAACCACTGAACATTTTCATATATTGCGTGATTTTCCCCTGTTGGGTTATTCTTACATGTTAATAATATGTAAGAGAGAGTGAGCTCTGCCAGGGCAGAGGTCACAACCCTTCTCGTCCATCGTTATGCTTTTTGCTCCTGAAATACCACGTAAGGCACAGTCAGGCTTGATCACGGGGCTGCCGTGATTGGGCCACCTTCAGGGCAAATTTATAGATGACACAATTACATTTATTTCTAGTTTTTCTACACTAAACTAGCTTTACCAAATGTATCAATTTGAGGACAAATGAATATTCTTTGCACCATAAGTAAGTTCTCAAAACACCGTAAGTTACATATTCTATCTTTTCTCCCATTATTTGTGATGGCATCTTTATACTGAATCTGCTTCAATGGTCTATATGCTTGTTCTTGGCCCGGGACTCTTTTTTTTACTACTATTATTTTCTATGTAGAATTCATTGTCAAGTTAGCTAACATACAGTGTGTATAGTATACCCTTGGCTTCAGAAGTAGATTCCCGTGATTCATCGCTTACATACAACACCCAGTGCTCGTCCCAACAAGTGCCCTCCTCAGCGCCCATCTCCCATTTTCCCCGCCCCCCAAGGTCCCACCCCCATCAACCGCCAGTTTGTTCTTTGTACTTACGAGGCTCTTTTGGTTTGCCTGCCTCTCTGTCTGTAACTATTTTTTTCCTTCCCTTCCCCTTTGGTCTTCTGTTAAGTTCCTCAAATTCCACATATGAGTGGAAAACACGACACCTGTCTTTCTCTGACTGGCGTACCTCAGTTAACACAATCCCCTCCAGTTCCATCCATGTTATTGCAAATGGGAAGGTTTCATTCTTTTTCGTCACCGAGCATATTCCATCATATACATGTACCACATCTTCCTTTTCCACTCATCAGTTGATGGACATTTGGGCTCTTTCCATAATTTGGCTCTTGTTGAAAGTGCTGCTATGAACATTGGGGTGCATGTGCCCCTATGTATCAACACCCCTGTATCCTTTGGATAGATTCCTAGTAGCACTATTTCTGGGTCATAGGGTAGTTCTATTTTTAATTTTTTGAGGACCCTCCACACTGTTCTCCAGAGTGGCTGCACCAGTTTGCACTCCCACCAACAGTGCAAGAGGGCTCCCCATTCTCCAGATCCTTGCTGACATCTACTGTTTCCTGAGTTGTTAATTTTAGCCACTCTGACCGGTGTGAGGTGGTGTCTCAGTGCGGTTCTGATCTGTGTTTCCCTGATGATGAACAATGTTGAGCATCTTTTCGTGTGTCTGTTAACCATCTGGATGTCCTCTTTGGAGAAGTGTCTGTTCATGTCTTTTGCCCATTTCTTCACTAAATTATTTGTTTTTCGGCTCTTGAGTTTGATAAGTTCTTTATAGATTTTGGAGACTAATCCTTTATCTGATATGTCATTTGCAAATATCTTCTCCCATTCCGTTGGTTGCCTATTGGTTTTTTTATTATTTCCTTTGCTGTGGAGAAGTTTTTATCTTGATGAGGTCCCAATAGTTCATTTTTGCCTTCATTTCTCTTCTCTTCAGAGACGTGTCGAGTAAGAATTTGCTGCAGTCGAGGTCAAAGAGGTTGTTGCCTGTTTTCTCCTCTAGGATTTTGATGGTTTCCTGTCTCACATTTAGGTCTTTCATCCATTTCGAGTTTATTTTTGTGTGTGGTGTAAGGAAGTGGTCCAGGTTCATTGTTCTGCACATCGCTGTCCAGTTCTCCCAGCACCACCTGCTACAGAGACTGTCTTTTTTCCATCAGATGCTCCTTCCTGCTTTGTTGAAGATTAGGAGGCCATACACGTTCTTTTAATTGTTAGAACTTTATAGCATCTCTTCAGTTTGGATTGGCAAGTAACACCTCATTATACATTTGATTCAGAAAGTTTATTGACGGCGGACTTGACCTTTCTTCCACAGCTGTTTGTGCGTACAATGTTAGGTTTTTTGGTTTTTTGTCAAGACAGATGGCGTGAATTTTGATTGATATTCTCTCAGTTATAGATTTATTTCTTGACAGAACACTGAAAGTCCATAAAGTAATCATGACTGAATAGTGTGGGAAGAATTATATCCAGAGATTCATCTTGCAAAGATGAGGGAAATGGAGAAACATTCTCAAATACACAAAAATTCAGGGGGACCTGGGGGGCTCCGTCAGCTGAACATCTGACTTCTTCTCAGGTCATGATCTCGTAGTTTGTGAGTTCAAGTCCCACACTGGGCTCTGTGCTGACAGCTCAGAGCCTGGAGGCTGTTTCAGATGCTGTGTCTCCCTCTCTCTTGCCCCTCACCTGCTCATGCTCTGTCTCTCTCTCTGTCTCTCAAAAATAAATAAATGGTAAAAAAAATTTTAATAAATAAATAAATAAATAAATAAATAAAGCTCTTGAATCTATAGGGAGGGGGTAAAATTAAGAGCTCAAGAATAAGGGAAGTCATGATAAACCAGAACCCACCATGAGAGTTTAAGCTAGTTCAACACAGTATAAATCAAAATACTGGCAAAGCAGAATGTGATGCTGGATGAATATATATTTTCCAAATAATTCTTGAAATACAGAACCTGCCATATTTGAACCATAACTGATTAGTAATGATTAGAATTTAAAACTTCAGAGGCACCTGGTGGCTCAGTCCGTTAACAGTTCAGCTTTGGCTCGGGTCATGATCTCATGGTTCATGAGTTCGAGCCCCGTGTCGGGCTCTGTGCTGACAGCTCAGACCCTGGAGCTGCTTCAGATTCTGTGTCTCCCTTTCTGCTCCTGCTCCTCCCCTTCTCTCTCTCTCTCTCTCTCTCTCTCTCGACACACAGAACAGGGGTGAGAGGACAGGACTGGAAGAGAATTTGGGGGATCTTTACTCTCACAGACATGCCCCTGATGAAGCCATTGTCCCAGGAGACAGAAAAGCAGCAGCGCAAGCCCAGCACCCCATAAAACCAGTGATGGCAACCAAGGGAGAGAAATCGTAGAGCATTTCAGGCTTGGAAAGGGCAGAGAAGGGAAGGTATGTGACAAGGGGGGTGGGTTAGAAGGACAGCATGGCCAAACTCACACTCTTCTCTCTAAGCCCATCGCCCAGACCTTTCCGCCAGAGAGTTTTGTCCCTGGGCCCCACGATCTGCCAAGATGCCTGCCTCTTTTTTTTTTTTTAATAGTTTACTGTCAAGTTGGTTTCCATATAACACCCAGTGCTTCTCCCCACAGGTGCCTCCCACCATGACCATCACCCCCCTCCCTCCCTCCCCCTCCCCCTTCAGTCCATGGTTCGTTTACAGTATTCAGTAGTCTCCCTTGATCTGCCTCTTTAGTAAAATGGGAACGCGGGGAGAAAGCTGTCACGGTACCTGAGCCCATCTGCAGAGAAGAAAGACTACAAACTGCCGAGCCCTCATGGAGAAGAGAAAAGCATGAATGTAAAATAAATGTAGGAATTGGTCTTAACTAGTGGAGAACTCAGGTAACATGAAATGGAAACACGCAATTGTAATAACGAATCAGTTACCAGTACCGGAGACGGAACTTGTGAGAACTGGGCTAAAGAACACAGAGGATGAACTGAACAGCAAAGTCGGCACGGCTGAGGAGTGAAATAGTACCCAGAACAGTCCAGACGCCGTCTCCAAGGCATTAGCAAAGGGTAGAGCCACAGAAAATAGCAAGAGAAAAGTTGACAGATGGAGGATCCTGTAGAAATGTCAACATCTGCGTAACGGAGCTACAAAGGGGAGGGGACAGCAAGCCAGAGAGAGAATACTTGAGAAATAGTTAAAAGAATTTCTCAAAATTATAAAAACAATTGGGGAAAAAACACTTTCATTGAAAAATCTAACGGGAGGTTAGAACAACTACAGGTTTAAAAATATTTAAGAGCTACATCAGCCAAATGCAGTGTTTTAGTTCTGTTTGTATTCTACTTTGAACAAAACAATTATATAAAAAAAAAAGACATCTTTGAAACAACCAGAAAAATCTAACACAGATTAGATATTAAATGATGTAGGGGCGCCTGGGTGGCTCACGGTTTGTGGGTTCAAGCCCCGCAGCTAGCTCAGAGCCTGGAGCCTGCTTCAGATTCTGTGTCTCCCTCTCTCTCTGACCCTCCCCTGCTCATGGTGTCTCTCTCTGTCTCTCAAAATTAAATTTTAAAAAATTTACAAAAAATGATATGAAATGATGTTAAGGAATAAGTGGAGTATTTTTAGGTGAAATAATACTATTGTAGGCATGTTAAAAAGATACACTTTTTTATTTAAAGATACTGAATTTGTGGGACACCTGACTGGCGCAGTTGGTAGAAGAGGCATCTCTTGACCGTAGGGTCATGAATTCAAGTTGGGTGTGGAACCTACTTAAAAATTTTTAAAAAATATTTTAAAAAAAGATACTGAATTTATTATGAATGAAAAACTATGATGCCTGGCATTTGCTTTAAATGGAAGGCATGGTGATGGTGGTGGTGGTGAAGAAGGAAGATTGAAATGAAATAAAATTGGCTGTTTGTTGGTATTTGCTCAGACTGGGTGATGAACACACAGGAATTCATTGTAATCGTGTCTCTATTTTGTATAGTGGAAAATTCCTATAAGGAATATTTTTTTGTATTTTTTAAATGTTTATTCTTTTTTAAAATTTTCTTCAGTGTTTATTTATTTTTGAGAAAGAGAGAGACAGAACATGAGCAGGGGAGAAACAGAGAGAGAGGGAGACACAGAATCTGAAACAGGCTCCAGGCTCTGAGCTGTCAGCACAGAGCCTGACGCAGGGCTCGAACTCACAAACCAAGAGTTCATGACCTGAGCCGAAGTCGGACGCTTCACCGAGCCACCAAGATGTTTAACCGACTGAGTGGTCCTATGGTTATTGATTTTTGAGAGAGAGACAGAGCATGAGCAGGGGAGGGGCAGAAAGAGAGGGAGACACAGAATCTGAGGCAGGCTCCAGGCTCTGAGCTGTCAGCACAGAACCCAATGCAAGGCTTGAACCCATGAACCATGAGATCATGACCTGAGCCAAAGTTGGACATTTAACTGACTGAGCCACTCAGGCGCCCCAAGAAATATGTTTTAAAATGAATTTTAAAAAGAAACGTCTTGCAGCATGAATAGGAGAATCAACGAGAACATGCGGTGGAGACAGAGCCCTTCCTTCCCTAAGGAATGCGGCGAAGGCCCTCCCAGAGCAAAGGAAGGCAACGTGCAAGGTGGCCCGTCAGCTCCTACACACGGGTGCGGAGTCCGCCTGACTCTGTGACTGGGACTGTATCCTTCAGACTCTACGAATCACCACGTATGGGAGACAAAGAAGTAGAAATTCAAACAAGGCCACACCCCGATACTCTTGGGGCTCAGCCTTTGGGGGCTCAGCCCATGTGGGCACGAAGAAAGCTGCTTCCTGAGAAGAAAGGCCTCAGCGTCCTCTCCCTGCGTGCAAGAATCCTGCTACAGGCACACGCACAGGGACACGTGTACCCACAACCTCACAACGACCCGCAATGTAGTGACGTTTAACGCTAAAGTCAAACACAATTCTAGAGGGTTCCAGAGAGAGAGAGAAGACTGTCTGTCTACAAAGGAAGAAAACTAGACTGAGTTCATACTTATCAATGGCAATGTCAGATGTCAGAAGACAACAAAATCATCTTTAAGTTGTGGATTCATGACAACTTAGAGCTTAGAATCATATATCAAACCAAGACATCTTTTAAACGTAAGGACAAAAATAAAGATATTTTTAGAAAAAACTTTAGGAAGTTTCTCAAAGACTCTCTTTGAAAATTCATTGGAATGAATATGTTAAAAAATAAAGATATTTTTAGAAAAAACTTTAGGAAGTTTCTCAAAGACTCTCTTTGAAAATTTATTGGAATGAATATGTTAACAAAAGGAAAACTAAATTCAAGACCCCATGAGATAAATGTAAAGAGAGAGTAAGTTTACCCTTGTCTAAATCAATAATTATCCTATCCCACCAAGTCACTTAAGATAGATAATCAATAAAATTAAAACTAACAATAAGGCTTGGGGCTCGGGGTGGGGCCATAGGCAGAAAAGGGAGAAAGCAGAGGGAGATAAGAACTAACTAAGGTATTTTTTCTTATTTGAAGGAAATATTTGAAAATTTTTAAATATTTGAAAAATGTTTCTCTACTGGTGAGCCTTAGAAATAGATTGGGGAAAAAATAAGCATGAATTTTAATGCATTGCGAGAAAGCACTAGAAAGATAGAAATTTATAACTTTCAAACTAATGGAAAGCAGAAAAAGAATATAAGAGAACTAAAAAGACACTGTGATCACAGGAAAACAGTTTTCACTGACCACGCATCACCAGATGTATCAATAATCTGAACTCATCCTTCAAACAAGAGATGCTCAGAATTTAAGAAAGGGGGGGTGGGATTCGGAATCATGTTTTCTTCAACAAGCAGGCTGGGAAAGACACAAGAAGATTGTAACAGTAGATCTTGAACAAGAAACCTACATCATGCATTTCCTAAATGGGAAAATATCATGAAAGCATTCTTTTTAAAATCAAGAATTACACAAATTGTTTCCATAGAACCTTAAAAAGACATCTCTAAATTATTAGGAACTATAGGGGACTCTTCCAAGGTAGTTATAGATGAACACGAAAAGATTAATCACATCTCCGCACAGTAGCAACAACAAAAGGAAAATATAATTTATGTGGAACACTGCTTACAGCAGCAACAAAAACAATACAAAACAATCTCTCAAAATGTGTAAAAGATCTGTACATAGCAATTATCAAAGTTCACTGAGGTGCATCTGAATGGCTCAGTTGGTTAAGTGTCCAACTTCAGCTCAGGTCATGATCTCGAAGTTCGTGAGTTCGAGCCCCGTGTGCTGTGCTGACAGCTCAGAGCTTGGAACCTGCTTCGGGTTCTGTGTCTCCCTCTCTCTCTGCCCCTCCCCTGCTCATCTCATGCTCGTGCTCTCTCTCTCTCTCTCTCTCTCTCTCTCTCTCTCTCTCTCTCCTTCTCTCTCTCTCTCTCTCTCTCTCTCAAAAATAAACATTAAAGAAAAATTAAAAATAAAATAAAATAAAAGTTCACTGATTCAGAAGACTTACACAAATGGAGAAACAGCCCATGCTCATGGACAGGAAGACTTTATTTCACGATGATGTTAATTTTCCCTCAATTCATCTGCAGATTTAACACACCTCCAATTTTTGAATTCCAATCACATGACACCTGCAAATTTCCAATTTAGGTGGATTCATACAAACTATAGAGACTGGTTTTTTTGAACCTTTATATGGTAAAGATCTCCTCAAGCTTCCAAAAACATGAAACTTTTTAAGGCAAAATTTTATAGATGACTATGTCAAAATTAAGGGTGTCAGCTTCATCAAGGACACCACAGGTAAAATTTCCAGAGAGCTGCCGGGGAAGATGCGTTGACCCTGGGAGGCAAGTGCAAGACACACAACAGGGAAGTGGGCAATGAATAGACAAGACATTCCACAGACCAGGACTGGAAACGCCCCTCGTATATGGTCACTGGTAATTTTACTAGTCAGTGAGGGTCCACATCACAGCCACCAGATTAGACCGTCAAGAAGGTTGAGAGCTATCTTTCGTTGGCAGAGCTGCTGAGAATAAGAACCTGTCCGGCCGTGGGGAGCAGGTGGGCCACACCCGGTGACGCCACGCGGCTGCAGAACCCCCCCAGTCACCTTGTATATGTTCCTGGAGCAGTGGCCTGAACGAGAGTGCTTTTGCCCCCCAGGAACCATCTAGCAATGTCTGGAGATTTATCCTGGGGTCCCAATTTGGAGGATGCCTCTGGTGGAGGCCAGGGAAGCCGCTCAGGGCACCCTTGCACAAGACAGCCCCACACAGCAGAGAACCACCCAGCCCGGCGTCAGGAGCTGCCCTGCGGAAGCCCTTCCCCGGGTGCGCAGGGCTCACGTGAGGTCTTGGGTGCCGGTGCTGTTTGCGCTGCGGCAGGTAGAAGTGACGGGGGAAGCACGAGATGCATAGATCTTAAAGGCAGTGTTGGCGGGGGGTAAGAGCTGGAATTTAATCCGGGGCATAGTAAGATTCACACAACCAGCAAACACATTCACGAGGCACCTCCGAGTTTACGGCGGCGCCTCGTTTCATCAGACCTTAGCAGATGCTCGAGAAACTCTCTGTGGAGGAAGAGGGATGGATGGAGGGTGGGAGGAAATAAAATAGATGAAAGCAGGTCAACTTAAAGAAAACAGAATCCTGTGGCTGGAGAGGGGATGACGTCTCCTGAGCGGAGCAGTACGGCTCGTTTTCCTCCTTGAAGCCGAGACAGACAGACAAATAACCAACAAACCTCTTCCTCTAGGTTTTCCTCTCCAGGGACTATACCTTTTGTTCTAGTGCCGGTGACACCTTTATAAAGAACCGATGACGTGTTATGTCAGGAAGAAAACCTCAATGCTGCTCAAGAATCAGAATTTGTAAGGAGCGCATCCATAGCCCTTAGGTTAAGAATTTAAAAAAAATAGTTTAAATACAAACCCCATTTGCTTTCAAATTCAAAAGCAACCCTGGGGTTAGAGAGCAAGGCAGAAGCCATTACAGATGGGAACAGAAGCCCGGCCAGTCGGACAGACGCAGTTCTGTGTACAGACTTGGTACAGATCCTCACGGTGTTATTCAGCAAGAACTCAGAAGCCGCCATGGCTTTGATTATTTAACAAGAAAGCATTTAAATATATAATCTAAACATTCGCCTCAAAATATTATTTAAAAAAGTCAAAATAAACCCGAGGAAATTAGGAAGAAAGGATCTATGGTCACAAATTTAATATGAAAGCATCAGGAAAAAAGTGGCTCTTTGAAAATGAAGAAGAAGAGAAGGAAGAAGAAATAGAAGAAGGAAGAGGAGGAGGAGAAAGAGAAGGAGAAAGAAGAAGGGGAGGAGGTGGAAGGGGGGGAGGAAAGAAAGAAAACAGACCAATCCCGGCAGACCGGGTCAGCGCCAGCGTGAACAGACAGCATTCCCGCACCGTCGGGCTGGACACCGAAGAGCTCTGCCCGACGTCAGGCGGGACGGGGAAGAGGCCGCGGTGCCCGGTGTGTGCCCTGTGCTGGGAGGGGCATCCTGGGCGCCCGCCGGCCAGACCCGGCTCCGAATCCGCCCTGTGTAGCTGCCCCGGGCCTGGCCGGGCTCCGAGTCCTGCGCCGGCCGCGTGCCCCTGGGGTCCCCTGCGGTCTCACCTGTCCTCTGCGTCCCCTCTGGCTCTCCTGCTCTGAGCCACTCACTCCTGGCGATGAGATGCCCCCACCTCCAGCTTTCTGTTTTCCTGCGTATCCTCCCTGGGCTTCCAGCTCTCGTTTCGGGGTGAAATGATCCCCTCGCGGGTATCTGTGACGAGAGCCTCTCGGCCTGACCGGGTGTCACCTCCACGGCCCAGGGTCCCCTCCCCCTCTCAGGATTAGGCCCCCGATCCCAGGAGGACACCACGCAGGTCCTTCAGACCCCCCACGGCCAGCGCCTGGAGGCCTGTCTGCAGATGGTGCCCGGCCCAACCTCCTCCCGGGGCTCGGGGCCGGGCAGGCGTCCCTCCCTTCATCTGTGGGGACTGGGACCGTCTCCCATCTGTGTCCGGAAAAGTAAGCACAAATAGACGCTGCCGGTCCAATTTCCTTCCCCTACGGTTCTTCTGATTTTCCATAAAGCAACCTGCCTCCGCCTGTGCTCCCGGGGAAGCCAAAACATACCATCTCCTGCCCCTTATTTGCATAGAGGTTTTTTCAAAATTAATAGCGCATAAATGTTCAAGGACCAACAAAAATGCCACCAATTTTCTTTAAAAATAACAATTTACCTGTTTAACTACAAAAAAGAATGCATCCTTATTGTAAAAGCCAACAAAAGAGAGGTATTTATAGAAAAGCGAGCACTTTCCTCCACTTATTCCCCAATTTCATCCACCGTCTTCTCCCGTCAGATAACGGATGTTAATGAGGGAGCAGACGCTTCTGCAGTTTCCTCTCTGTCTGCTCCTAGGAACCACCGGTCGACGTTGAATATTTAAATGCACGTGACTTCATCGTGATGGATGGACAGAAAACCACAGCTCTCTTTGCTTCACAGAGACTTTTAGTGGTAAAGTAGTGAGGAAAGACCCCAAAACTGTTATTTGGCTGAACGGAACCACAGGACGATGTGCCGAAGTGCTCCTCCCTCTTTGGTTTTCATACAGGGATTCCATTCAGTTAGCGGGGGGAGCTGGGCTGCCGACCCAAAGTCTCTGGCCCCAGAAAACAGATCAAGTCGGAAGATTTTGAGTAAAACTCAGAATCTATGTTACGTGACCAACACTTCCCATGAATGAAGAGAAAAACTTTCCATAAAACACTGGGAAGTGACCTCTGGGGTCCAATTACTATGAGGTCATCAGCAAAATATTCACGGTCCAAACCTGGCCACATGTTGGACATTCACAGCACGAGTGTGAATGACCCCACGGGCCCCCCATCTCTTTGTGGCCCCCCAGGAGAAGCGCAGAGGGACGTGACCCTCACTTGCGGGGAGGAGAATCGAGTCCTATCCGGTTACAAGGACCAGATTCACACGCAGTCTTCACTCCCGTGGCTGCGGCCACTCCACTTCGCCCGCCCCAACGCAGGCCTTGCTGTTGGCTGAAGCTTACTGAGTCCCCACGGTGCGAAACCACACTACGGAGGCATGCTTCGCTCCACGCCGGTCTGCACAGGTACAAATATTTGCAGGGCCCTTTGAACGCCGCTTCCTTGCACAGGAAACAGATGTGAGCTTGTAGGGTTTGGAAATGTCAATGCATAGAACTGTCTGATCTCCCATAGGACTTCTTCGTGGGCGTGTTTAGGAGTGGAGAGGTGCGTGTGACGACCAGCCAGGGGAGTGTCCATGGCAACCAGCCCTGGGTTTCCTTGGAGACACTGTGCTTTGGCGGGAAGCCAGTGAGAAGTGCATTGGGACGAAGTCCAGGCAGGAACAACGCGACAACCTTTGCGCAGGGACCCATCGCTCCAGACCCGCGTTCCACACCACATGCGGACACGAGGCTCCGCAGACGGGCCCCACGCACAGCAGAACTGCAGATTCTAAAGAAGAGGGTCTCGAAACAGAATCTGTAATGGCCCTAATCTCAAATGAGCAAAGGAAGCTATGTGATTAAGCCTTTCCAGCGACCCCTCCCAAGATCACCACTTGCCAATGAGACACAGAAAAAAATGTTTCCAAAAAATAAAAACGCGAAATATGAACACAAAACTAGAAAGCCCCAAAGAAATGAACTTGATGACTTTGACATTGAAGCTTATAGATTCCACTTGGTCTCTTTCTCTTCTAAGGAAGGCAGCTGTTTACATCCTTGGGTCTCTTATTTTTCTTGTTTGTACCTTTGATAGCTCCCCTACTTAGAAAGGAAAGAGGAGAGACAGATTGAGATCTGAGGTCTTAGAACAGGTGAAGAGACTCCAGATGAGAACTGGAGAGCAAAGTGCGCTGAGCCTGGACACGCAGTGCCCCCCGTTCTTCTCCTGCCAGGTGTTGGTGCCAAACTGCGCCAATGTTTACACCGTGCAGATGCTCCAGGAGGCTTGTGGGCAAACTCCTTCTCATTAGGCCTGCGGCCCCGTTGACATTCATTGTATATCCTGTGACTCGGTGCGTGTGTGTATGTGTGTGTGTGTGAGTGTGAGTGTGTTTCCTCTCGGGGCAGGGGATCGGTGGAAGAGAAAAAAACAAATTTGGGCTGTTAGCTATTATTCTCAGCTCAAGACCCATAATGCTGTGTGCGCTGTGCTCAGAAAGATCAATTTCACATTTTAGGAACAAATGAACTTAAAGCAGCTGAAAACGTTTCTGGAAAGAAACTGTTCAAACTGGGTACTGGCTTGCTCGTTGCTACAGCTACTGAGGAAGAGAAGAAGACCTGCCGTCAGTGTCACTTCAACGAGGGAATACTGTTCTGGCCGAGCGGTACTACTGCCAACCACGGGTTCGGTGTTCTGATCAGATCACATCGCCGCCAGCACTTTTGCCTTCAGCTGGGCGTTAGGAGGATAAGAACTTCTCGTCTTTGCATGAAGATGACCCGGGTCCTCGGCCTGGTCCCACACACACGCAGAGGAGGTTTTAGCTCTGCTTCGATATGGGAACTGAGAAACAATCTCCAAAACAGAGAGCTGAAGACTGAGCCAGAAGAGTGTTCGCCTGTTCTTACACACCCTGTAAGCGGTGTGTGCCTGTGGGTGCTGCCTATTGAAAATAAACCATTCTGTATCCATTGGATTAGCCTCTAAGCATCTTGGCATCTTGAAATTTTGCCTCATTGCTCATTAAAATAGTCAAATATGTCTAGTCTACTGAAGGAAGTCCTTTCTGATTTTGTCAAGCACCTAAATATAATAAAGCATTCACAGAGCAGGGCAGCATTCCAAAGTCTCTCTTGGTTAACCAAACATGAGAAGGATTAGGTTACCCAGAGTCTTGGGTGATGGCTTTAAACTCCCCAGGGGAACGCGTCCAAGCCTGCTTCATTGGCATGCTGGGAAATGTTTAAGAGTGAGCTCTCCAACGGGAACAATGTCCTGATTTGTAGCATTTGCCAATTTCCATGGTGTAAAACTTCCACCGCGGCTGATGTCAAGCTACTGAGGGCTTAACAAACGGCTTGCAAAATTCCTGAAAAGATGACATTCAACTCTTGCAGACTGGCACAATGCAGCTCCCATTCAGATGGGTTTCTGAATGATTGCCAACGTGACGGCAGTGTGTTTTAATTGCAGACAAATTGACTAAAAGCAACAAGAAAGAAATAACCTCTTAGAGCTGGAGTTTAAGTCCAAAACTGAAATAACCTTTTGTCGAACTGGATTCCACAACAGGTCCAAAGTTTGTGAAGAGCTATTCTATTTTAGTTAACATTTCGTTTTTAATCAAGACAGAAAGAGCATGCTCATTATGCAACAATTAGAAAACACAGAAAATAATTTTCTCTGGAAGCCCATAGCAATGTCCCTTGGGAACTAATTTGAAAGTCACTGACAGAGTCCAAGAAATGACCCAGAAGTCAAAATCCAATGCACATTCTCTGATCTGTCCCATACACTGTAATCTGATCACCCCAAACCTTCTTGTCTTAGAGTATTGATTTGCTTCTAATATTGGGATAAAAACATTTGTGCCTCCCAGAATGTGTCTGAATCCTCATGAAGGGTTTCTTCATGACCAGGAGGAAAGACAGGTATAACAAGGCATGGCCCTCTCCTGGCCTCGTCATTTTCATGGTCACCCAGCTAAGAACCAAAGGAGCGCCTGCAGCGGACGCACAATGGAATTGGTAACACGCAGATATAGGTTCAAATCACTGTTTGTGTGATTATACAAATTAATATCTAAGATATGCATGATTCATTTATTCAATTTTTTTTTTATGTTTTGGAAATAAAATGGTCCCCAAAACACAGTCTCTGCCCACATGGAACTTACAGACTAGTAGAGAAAAAAGCCAGCATGCAATTTCCCACAAAGACGTAATTATGAATTCTACTAATCGCCATAATTGAAAAAGGACAAAGTATCATCAGGATGTGCGGGGGTGAGGCTTGACTTGGGAGAGGAAGGATGAGTGGGAATTTAACTCGGAGAAGGAGAAGCGGATGAAAGGCAAGATCAGCCCAGGCAGAGAGCGCTGTGCCAGCCAAGGACCCAGAGGCCGGAGAGCACAGAGCACCTCTCTGGAGCCGCCATGGCTGGTGTGGTTGGAGACCGAGCACCTCTAAAAGAGCGGGACAGAGCAGAGCAGGTGGCACTGGAGAAGTGGAGGCAGGCACCAGGCCGCCAGGGTCTTGAAACGAAAGCCTCAGAAGTCGAAACGAAGCTAATGTGAATCATAAAGCCCTAGATTTAGAACCACATATTATGGCCACTAACTCCGCAAAGCAGAGCAGAAAGTAAAACACCAGGGAGTAAAATTCTGCTCAATGCTTCATGTTTAGAGGAGGATCAATAGATACTAATTAATTTCTGACATACATTTAAACTTAGGTTTTTTTCATGTTGATTTCTAGTGGCAACCACTTTAATAGAAATAAAATGTGTAAGATTCCAATGTGCAAGAACAAAAGAGAAGTTGATCAAGAAAATGGTATGAAGACAAATCAATGAAAAAGCAACCATTCTTGTCTTCTACGTGAACTAAGCTGTTGTATCTTTAAAAAGAATATCACCGTTTGGGCCGGCATTTTTTCAAATTAAATATAATAGGAATGTGTTTCTCATCTTGGTTTTAAATTTAATGAGAGGTTGAATTTTATTAAATGCTTTTCTGTCAATTGCTATTTTTCTATGACCTGGCAATGTGATTGGATGTGTTAATAAATTTTATGACATCGAATTAACCTTGCATTCCTGAAATAAACTCTACTGGTGATTTTTTTTATTATGTACTTTCTGGTAGGACTAAAAATACATATAATTTTACTGAAGAGACTAGCCAAGATAACAGATTAAAAAAATGAAATAGAGATGTGGCATTGATACAGATCAGGGAGTATGTATTTGGCTGAAAGAGCCAAAATGATAACTAAAAAAAAAAAAAAAGTCATTGCACTAAAAACTAAATTTAATTGGTCTAGAAAGAAAACAAGATAATAAAGCTCACCCGACGTAGTACTTGGGAAGAACGCCTCTCCGTGTCTGTCTCTGTCTCTCTCTCAGCATGGGATGGACTTGATCTTGATCGATTGGATCTTTAAATAAGCTTAAAGACAGCTGGGTAATCACATATTCAGACAAGTTAGCTCCAGACCTCAACTCAATCCCTAAAACAAATCTCAACTGGTTTAGAGGTAAATGTTAGAATAGAATCATGAATGGATGAGAAGCAAGCATAAGCCCGCGTATACATGTGAATGGCTTTGTGACGTAAATCTCGGAAAGCATTTCAGGAAAACTGATTGGTTTGATTGATTATATAAAACTAAAAACTTGCATTTATTTAAAAAAGATAACAGACACTCTTGGAGGGCAGAGAAAGACTGAGGGAAATATTATAAATATATGCAATGAATGTAAATCTGGGTCCAGGAAGACCAAAGAGTTCCAAATAAGATGCACCCAAATGAGATCCACACCAAGGCATATTGTAATTAAAATGGTAAGAGGTAAGGATGAAGAGAGAATCTTGCAAGCAACAAGAGAAAAACAACTTGTATGTACATGGGAACCCCCAGAAGGGTACCCGCGGATTTTCCAGTAGAAACTTTATAAGCCAGAAGGGAGTGGCATGATATATTCCTAATGCGGAAAGAAAAAAAAAATTCCAACCAAGGATTTTCTACTCACTGGGGTTATTTTGAGACTGTATGGAGAGATAACGAACTTCCCAGATAAGAAAAAAAATCTCATTTACAACTGCATCAAAAAGAATAAAATACCTGCGAATAAATTGAACCAAGGAGGTGAAAGACCTATAGTCTAAAAACTATAAGACATTGATGAAAGAAATGGATGAGGACACAAATAAATGGAGAGATATTCTGTGCTCATGGATTCGAAGAATTAATATTCTTAAAATAGCCATACGACCCAAAGAGATCCATAGATTCAATGCAATACCCATCGAATCCCAGTGACATACTTCACAGAACTAGAACAAATAATACTAAACTTTGTATAGAACCACAGAAGACCCCAAATAGCCAAAGCAATCTTGAGAAAGAAGAATAAAGCTGGAGGTATCATGCTCCCTCAAACTATACTACGAAGCAATAGTAATCAAAACAGTGCGGTATTGGTGCTAATACAGACACATAGATTAATGGGGGGGAAATCCAGAGCTCATAAATAAGACGGCACATCTATGGATGCATAATGTGTGACAAAGGAGCCAAGACTGTACAATGGAGAAGGGACAGCCTCTCCAATAAACAGTGTTGGAAAAATTGGACACTCACAGGCAAAAGAATGCAACTAGAATATTACCTTACACCATACACAAAAATTAACTCAAAACACATTAAATACTTGAATGTAAGACCTGAAACCATAAAATTCCTACAAGAAAACCTGGGCGGTAAACTCCTTGACTCAGTCTCCGTGATGTCTTTGTGGATCCGACTCAAAGGCAAGGGCAGCAGAAGCGAAAATAAACAAAATCAAAACAAAGATAAATAAACGGATCAACATGAAACTTGAAAAGCGCCTGCACAGCAACGGAAACCATCAGCAAAAAGAAAAGGCAACCTTCTGAATGGGAGAAGAGGTTTGCAAACCATACATCTGATAAGGGAGTTACATCCAAACTACCTAAAGAACTCCTACAACTCAACAATAAACCAAACAACCTGACTAAAAAATGAGCCGAGGATCTGAAGAGACCCTCCTCTGAAGACGTACAGGCAGATGAAAAGATGCCTCACGTCACTCATCACCAGGGAAATGCGACTCAAAACCACAGTGAGTTATCACCTCACACCTGTGAGGGTGGCCGGTACCGAAAAGTCAAGAAACAGCAGGTGAGTGGAGACGGAGCGAAACAGAAGACCACGGACTGAGTCCCGGGGCACTCCCTTAGTGGGGGGGTCAGAAATGTGGAATGAAGTAGGACAGGAACTCAGAAGCCAAATGGGGACAGTACATCAGGAGGAAGCCATTGATTCATTGTGCCTAAGTTTGCCAGTAAGTCAAAAAGGGAGGGGCCAAGAAGTGACCCTGGTATTTAACAGTGTGGACGCTACCAGTTGACCTTGACTGGAACAGTTAGGTGTTGCCAATCAGGAGACACAGAAGATTGGCACCATTAAGGCAAAAGTGATTGTTCGAAGTCCGTGGTTCTCAAAGTGGGGTCCCAGGGCCAGCAGCATCACCAAAGGCCACATTAGAAAGGTGGATTGCTGAGCCCCCCTCATATCAGTGATTCAGAAACTCAAGGGGGTGAGGCCCAGAACCATGGATTTTAATAAGCCCAGCATGTGATTCCGATGCAGGGTCGAGTTAGAGGACCATCACTCTAGGCAAGAGGATTATTACACAGTTTTACTTTCTTCTTTAACTTCAAACTCACCATATACATCTTGGACCTGTGTATGAATCATACACGGTAATGGCCTCCCTCTTAAAAGGTCCTTGGTCTCCACTGAAATTTCTGATTGGTACAACTGAAGTGTTGATATATTCTTTAGAGATGAGCTAAGTTATTGAAAACAGTTAATTCTCTATTTCATGAAAGTGCTCACATGGGGGCTGAAAGCCTTCGTCAGGTCCCACACACGTGTCATCGGATTCGCCCTTCTGTCAGCGGTGTCCATATTGCTGGGGAAGAGTCGGGACAGTACCCGACAACGTGAAGGCGCTCGCAGAGGGGGCGAACGTAGCTTCAAGTGCCTTTTCCATCTCCCGTGTGTCCGTGTCTGTCATAGAAAATCTGTGAGGCCGAAGCTGAGAAGTGAGAGGGTTTACAGCTCTTTTCGCTGAGTTAGGTGCAGCCTCGCGCCCTGCGGGTACTGGTCCACGTTTCGGTTTTGTAGCTCATTCATCTCGAACTTCTCAGAAGCCATCCAGAAGCTCTGATTTTTATGACATAAACCACACGGGAATGAGAAAACTCCACGACGTCGTTCCCGGGCCTGATTCCAGCCTCCCCGCTCCCAGAGAGAAATAACGCAGAAATAGCTTTAGGTTTAGCAAAACTAAAAACACTGTTTTTCTCCACCAGATTAAAAAAGAGAAACAGATTTGGGTTCAGAGTCTTCTTTTGTATGGTTTTATTTACTCTTAGTTATGGTTACATGTGACTGTGATGAGGGAAAAAAGAAGCGAAAACCAATACGTATTTCACAAGGTAACAGATTCTTTCTTCTATAAATTGGAGAGAGAGACTGCCCAGGCCTGAGCCGTGCTTCCGGAAGCAAGACCAGGCTTTTTTCCCGTGTCCTCCCGCGCCAGGGCCTCCTCGTGGCCCCAAATGCCTATTGCAGTTCCAGTCTTAGAATCATGGAAACTTAAGAATGCTCTTCAGAGTCATTCACTGTTTCCACTTAGATCCCATTGGCAGACCCTGTTCACAGGCCCCACGAGGCTCTGGGAGAGGCTGGGAAGCCTCCCCCTCACTGAGGGTGGCCACCAGTGCAGAGCACCCTGGGGGGGAGGGTCCGTTGCTGTAAGAGGAGGAGAAGCAGGTCTTGGGGGAAATCGAGTTGTCTCTGCCAGAACATCCATTTAACCCGTTATCACTGATGGAATATCCAGGAAAAATGCTTACCGCCCCAGCTCAGCCAGCCCCGTAGGGTAAAGGCTGACTGGTCTAGAAGTCAAAAGAACGGAGTTTAGCTGCCCACTTCTAACAGGTGGTGCGAGCCTGGGGAGTGATAGCAAACAGCACTGTGTCCGGAGACACAAGACCGGATTTGAATTCTGGCTCTGTGACTCCGAGACATGTGGCTTTGGGGTCCTCGCCTGCAAAGTAAAAATAACAATACTGACTTCGTGTAACTGGTGGCTGGATTCGATAAGAGGCGTGGGTCAAATGCATAGTTGTTATTTAATTAATATTAGTTTCATTATCTTCTTGAGCTTCTTTTTTTAAATTTTTTAATGTTTATTTTTGAGAGAGAGACAGACAGACAGAGTTCGAGTGGAGGAGGGGCAGAGAAAAGGAGACACAGAATTCGAAGCAGGTTCCAGGCTCTGAGCTGTCAGCGGAGAGCCTGACATGGGGTCGGAACTCACAGACTGTAAGATCGTGACCTGAGCCGAAGTGGGATCCTTAACCGACTGAGCCCCCCAGGTGCTCCCACCTTCTTGAGCTTCTAATTCATCATTGATGAGACCCTTCCATTGCATGAAAGGTTATAAATCACCATAGAAAAAGAAAACATTCATATAACAAAGGTGAAAAGTGCTTACAAAGAACACCTAGAAAGTTAAGGATCTCCAATAAAACCAAACCCAGCAGGAGACGGAGAGCGCACACAGACCTTGGCTCACCCCCGTCCTCCTTCTTAGGAAGAAAAGCCCACCCAGCGCCACTGATACCTGGGCAGAGCCTCAAGCCCCTGTGTTCAGCTCTCTGCTCATCGGCTCACGGTGAGCAGGGAGTCCCTCCCAGCTCTGCGACACGGCTGCGGGGAATCCAAGGTGCAGAGACGGTCAGGAGAAGGGCCAGCCGGGCCACGTACGAGCAGAAAACCTACCAGATTCGGAGAAAAGTTCAGGTCGTTTAGGATATGTGACGCTGGCAAGAATAAAAGTAACAGTGCCCTTGTCAGGAATTTTATTTAAAACATTCAGGTAATAATACAGCAGGCCCTTGACCAACATGGGGTTTGGGGCGGTGACTTCCACACGGCCAAAAATCTGCATGTAACTTCTGACTTCCCAAAACGTTGACTACGCCTGGAAGTCTTACCAATAACACAAACCGGCGGTGAACACATATCTGTGAGCAATCTGTGTTGTGTTCTGCGTCCTTGCAATTCCCAAGCTAGAGAGAAGGAAACATCGTTAAGAAAATCACGAAGCAGAGACAATACCGCAGGAGAGCCGTACAGTATTTATTGAAGAAAATCTGCATCTGGTTGGAGCCGCCCAGTTCAGACTCATTTGGTCCAGGGTCTACTGTATTTATCCACTTTACTCAGACACATAGCAGACAGGCTCATTTGATGAAACTACTTTGAAAAATATGTATCGTTTCCACAATAGTGAGGATTAGAGGCTGGAAAAACCCTCTTGTTTGTAAACACTTATAATTTGGGGGAAACTACAGTGTCCTCAGACATTGGACTATCAGAATAGGAAGGACAGATGGGCCCCTGGGGGGGCTCCGTCAGTTAAGTGTCCAACTCTTGATTTCAGCTCAGTCATGATCTTGGGGTCCATGAGATCAAGACCCAAGTCAGGCTACATGCTGGGCATCAAGCCTGCCTGAGATTCTCCGTCCCTCTCCTCTTCCCCCAGCCTGCTCTTAACCTCTCTCTCTCTCTCTCTCTCTCTCTGAAAAAAAAAGAAAGAAAGGAAGGAAGGAAAGAGGGAAGGGAGGAAGAAAGAAAAAAAGAAGGAAAGAAAGAAAGGAAGGAAGGAAGGAAGGAAGGAAGGAAAAAAGAAGGAAGAAAGGAAGGAAGAAAGAATAGGAAAGAAAAAATGAATATGGGGGTGGGGGGGCTGGCTCAGTAGCTCATGTGACCCCTGATCTTGGGGCCATGAGTTCAAGCCTCACATTGGGTATGAAGCCTACTTAATAAAAAACGAAGTCAAGGCTCCTGCAACTTCGGCTCAGGTCAGATCTCATGTTCGTGGGTTCGAGCCCCACGTCAGGCTCTGTGCTGACAGCTCAGAGCCTGGAGCCTGCTTCCAGCTCTGTGCCTCCTTCTCTCTCTTCTGCCCCTCCCCCTCTCATGCTCTGTCTCTGTATCAAAAATAAATAAAACATTAAAAAAAAAACGAAGTCTATAAAAAAAAGAAAAAAGAAACATACTTAACAATTTTAAACAAAAATGTTAGCATTAAACATAAAGGAAAAAATTTAAAACTCTGAGCCCAGCTAGCTTTATCGATAACTTCTATTAAATATTTAAGGCCTAGTTATTTTTGAACTTATATAAACCATTCCAGAAAATAGAAAAGAAGGAATATCCCTCAACTGCGTTTCGAAGCTAGCGTCCCCAAAACCTGAGGACAGAATGAAACAAGGAAAATCACATGCCCGCCGCCTTCATAAACACAGACACAAAAGTCCTGAATAAAATATTAGCAAGCCGGATCCACCAACATATTCAAAAAATAGAGCATTGAAATATTGGTTTTTTTCCAGCAATGCAAGGTGGGATTAACATTAAAAAAAATCTAATTTAACATACTGACATTAAGAGATCTATTTTAAGGTAGCGATGTAATTCACTATCTTAGGAAATGTAATTTACTTCTTAGGGGAAAAGAAAAACACCATATGATCATTTCAACTAATGATCTAATGCAGGGGAAGAAAGCATTCGATGAAATTGAACCTCGAGTCCAGACTTAAAATCTTTTAAAACACACACACACACACACACACACACACACACACATGTACACACACACACACATACACACACACACACCCATACACACACACACACACACTTAGAAATTTAGAAATAGAGGAAAATTTCCTACCTCCTCAAAGAGTATGTAAAAGGATTTAAAAAGCTATAGTAAACATTATTATTAATGAAAAAACTTAAACCGTGTTCCTTACAATCAGGGAAAAATAAAATAAAAACACCCATCACCATTTCTACCAAAAAATGTACTGGCCACGCTGTAAGAAAAGACAAAGGTTAGAAACAAAGAAAATGAATAATCACTATGAACAAATGGGAAAATTTCCTTGCAAAGAGCCCTTTGGAACCTTTAGATTAGTTTTCATTATAAAAAAGCTTTAAAAAATACAACTCCATTAAAATTTCAAACTCGTTTGATCCAAGACATCTTAAGATAAAGTTTTTCAAGTTACAAACAGGGAGCAAGTGTTCACAAAACATGACAGAAAACTGATTAAGTCTGGATATGGAAGAACAAACTGATAAGAAAAAGGTGATTTCCGAACTGAGCAAGAGACACAATCAGGCATTTTACAAAAGAAGAGACAGGAATGGGCAGTAAGTACGTGAAAAATGCCCCATTTTATCGGTAATCAAGGAAATGCAGGTTAAAGTCACAAGACACTGTTTCGCTCCAGACTCATTGACCGAAATCTTGGGGTCACATGACAGCGACAGGAAGCAGCGGCCGGGGGCAGGACGGCGGAGTCTGAGGACCGGGGTGACGTTGGGGGCCACTCCTCTCTGCGGAGCCCACTTTCCTGCTGAGGCCTTCCGCTCCCGGGGACACGGCCACGGAGCTGTCGTGGCTAATTGTCGGAGTCAGCCTGGCTGGCCCGGGGATGCCCACATCGCTGGTAGAACGTCATCTCCGGGGCACCCGGGTGGCTCAGTCGTTATGCATCTGACTTCGGCTCAGGTTATAGTCTCACAGTTGATGAGTTCGAGCCCCACATCAGGTGAGCCCTGCTCCCCTCTCTCTCTCTCTCTCTCTCTCTCTCTCTCTCTCTCTCTCTCTCTCTCTGCACCTCATTCACTTGCACCCTCTCTCTCTTAAAAAAAAAAAAGGAAAGGAATAAAGGACATTGTTTGCGGGTGTGTCTGTCTGTAAAGGTGTTTCCGGAAGAGTTTAGCGTTTAAATGAGTCGACGGAGCAGAGAATCACGCTCTCGAGCGACGGGCATCCAACCCACCGAGGACCCAGAATGAATGCAAAGGCAGAGGAAGGGCGCACTGCTGTCTGTGCTCCGGCTGGGACGTCCGTCCTCCCCCGCCCAGACACCCTGGGGCGGGGAGTTCTCGCAGACTCCGGCCGTGACTCACCCGGTCACGTCCCACGGTCCCCAGACCTGAGACTCAGACGGAAGTCCATCACCAGCTTTCACGGTCCTCTAACTGGTACAAAGTAGGTCCTGGGAATTCTGTCTCTGCAACTGCATGAGCCAATTCCTGTGATAATCTCTTTCTCTCTCTCTTTCCCTCCCTCCCTCTCTGTCTCTCCCCCTCTGTTTCTTGATAGATAGATAGATAGATAGATAGATAGATAGATAGATAGATAGGCAGACAGATAGATGATAGGCAGGCAGAGAGATGAGTAGAAGCAATACATACACACACAGAAGGAAGACATATAAACATGTTTAATGTATTCAGTTCTGTCTGGTTCTGTTTCGCTGCAGAACCTTGACTGATACATACTATCATCGTGGTGTTTTTATTACAGCAAGCCCAAATGGGCCAAATCTTAATATTTGGCAGAAAAAAACGGATAACTAAATTTTGGTCTATTCACAGAATGGAACACCACAGGGCAGTGAAAACAGAGGAATTTCAGCTGCAGGATCAAAACGGATTATGCCGTCAAAGTGGGGAAAGGAGTCACAGAACAGTACACACCCCGTGCGCCACAGTCAGGCGTCTGAGAGCGTTAGGGTTCACACTGTGCACAACTAAACAGCAGACACCTGTGCGTGGGATTTGAGGAAAGACGAGGGAATCATGAACACAGGGTTCGGGTCCGAGGCGAACTCCGGGGGCGAGGGCCGTCAGGGTCCACGGGAGTCCTCGAACCAGCGGTGATGATCCAGTGACTTCACGACGAGGTGTCCGTGCATGAGCCCTGCACACCCTGTGCGCACCTGTGCACACGCCTGAGCCGCTTCGGGGTACGTACGACGTCCTCAACACAGAATAACCCACGGTGTCCAGGGCGTTGACGCAGAGGCTGCACCGTCCCCATAACCCGTCCTGACCGAGAACCGCCTTGGAAATGGAACCAAGTCTTACCTGAATCTCACCTGTTGGGTTTGGTGCTATGGCCTCCCGTTCGTGAGGCGGGTCCCGGAGAGAGCCCCTGTGCTCGGGGCCAGCCTGGTGTGTGAGGACAAGGGGCAGGTTTCCCGTCCCCCCCCACCCCATTGCCTCCCGTGAGAACGCCGCAGCCTCTCAGGCAGACGCCCCCTGCAAGCCCAGGTCTGGCGCCGAAATAAAAGTCTCCCAGAATAAGTGCTCCCCATCATTCCTCTACTCCTCCTCAGTGTTTCCTCTTCGTGCAGGCAGTCCTCCCCCCACCCCCCATGTTACCTAGAAGCCCAGGGAACCGGCCTGCTGCCGTGGGGACTCAGCTCTGTCTGCCCATTCCCCAGAAGTGTGGACACTGGCCAGAGCCCGGACCACCCCTTAGAAACGGGTGAAAGTGCTCTATCGCCAAAACTATCGTTTTCGTTAGCAGAATTGTTCTCTAACAGGATCTTCTTTTAGGGAAAAAAAAATCAACCATATCAGTGTCCTTTTGGGTAAAACAACTTTGTGGTCTGGGGCTCAGACTGCGGCCTTTAGAATCTGGGAGACTGGGGTTAAATCTCAACTTGGGTAAATTATTTAACATCTTGGGACCTCATTTAATGCACCTTCATCAAAGAGAGAGCTTCCTAAATACACGAAAATTTTTAAAATACGTCACTTAGGGGCGCCTGGGAGGCTCAGTCGGTTGAGCGTCCAGCTTCAGCTCAGGTCATGATCTTGCGGTTTGTGGGTTCGAGCCCCGCCTGGGGCTCTGTGCTGACGGCTCGGAGCCTGGTGCCTGTTTCCGATTCTGTGTGTGTGTCTCTCACCACTCACACGCTGTCTCTCTCTCTCAAAAATAAACATTTAAAAAATTTTTAAACCACATTAAACAGCCCACGTCATTTTGAAACAAACAGAAACTAATAAAAATAATGGCAAATACTAACCTTTGTCCTTCACCCAGTACCTCCTGACCTCTCCGCGTACTTACAAATCAGTGGGTGCATCTTGTTTTCACCTGGATAAAATCATAAGAGAAAAAAAATACAAGAAAATGTCTGCGGGAGAACATGAGAACCTAAGTGATTTGTTCATTTTTTCTTCATGATCTTTATCCCCCTCCAAAATTTCAGTCTTCACTTGATCTTAGCCAAAAGGCCGAGAAGCAATCAAAATTTCAGTCTTAAACTAATACATGTTACAGTAAAAAATACTACCTTGGTGGTCATAAAAATGATATTAAAACCAATATATGCAATGAGATATGGGCCATGTGATTGGCACCATGTGAACAATATACTTAAAAAAGCCTTGAAAGTGGGTACGGCCACAGCAGCTTCTGGGTTGTAGTGCCACTGGGGGCTGTTTTCATCTCCCCTCCCAACTTTCCTGTATTTCCCAAGGGTTCTGCAGTGAGTCTAGGATATTTTTAAAGTGGGAAAGACAACAATGATAAGACAAGACAAGGTAAAGCCGGGGGCCTCGCCCCGCAGGGCAGAGCAGGGCAGAGCACAGAGAGATGCTCCAGGGTTGCAACGAAGAATTTCTGGACACCCCCAGCCCCAGGCCTCTGGCGGCCGTGCCGGCCTCACACGCCTTCCTGCCGTTCCTAGGAGCCCCTTTATGTATACATGTGTCTTTTGTTTGTATATATATGGAGTATGTGATATGTAATATGCATCATGTATAGTTACA
Organism: Mungos mungo; assembly: GCA_004023785.1. Classification (NCBI taxonomy): domain Eukaryota; kingdom Metazoa; phylum Chordata; class Mammalia; order Carnivora; family Herpestidae; genus Mungos; species Mungos mungo. Next base: position 58,152 of record PISW01007043.1, on the reverse strand, counting down.
TTAGTAACACACAAATACAATCTCACTGCAAACACTCAGGACAGAAAAACACTAAACTCTCTCTTGACCTCCAGCCCCACCCCTGCCTCCGTCCGATGCTGAGGTTTGATGGTTGTGTGTTACTGGTGCAATCGTGTCCCCGTGCTCGCCCTGACCCTGGCTCACAGTAACCCCCACCTTGCTCAGACCTTTTTATCTGAAGTTATACAGACAGGGGTGCCCGGGGGGCTCAATCAGTTAGGCGCTGACTGCAGCTCAGGTCATGATCTCACGGTTCGTGGGTTTGAGCCCCGCGTCGGGCTCTGTGCTGACAGCTCGGAGCCTGGAGCTGCTTTGGATTCTGTGTCTCCCTCTCCCTCTCTCTCTGCCCCTCCTCCACTCATGCTCTCTGTCTCTCTCTGTCTCTCAAAAATAAACAAACATTAAAAAAAATTTGAAGTCCTGCAGACCCATGTCCGCGTAGAGTTTTATAATACGCATTCGTGTGCACGCGCTCGCAGAATGGTATCCTGCCCTGTGCACAGTCCCCTCGGTGCCGTCGGACGCAGAGCCTTCTCTGCCCGTCTCCAGGACTCCATCTTTGTATTTTCATGGGTGTGAGCAGCAAGGAAGTAAACAATGGTGTTTGCTTTTAGTTAAAGTAGTTTGTTTTACAAACTGATCATTGGTGTTTTACATCCGATCATCAGTGCCAATTTTTCACTGCAGGAAAAAACTTTAGCAATAAACGTGCTTCCTTGCTCACACTTGAAGCGGTTCTCTACAGAGATTTTGAAACTCTCCACGGCATTCCAAAAATAGAACAATGAACAAGACAGTGGGGTCCCTGCTTCCATGCAGCATGCGCCCCGTGGCGGACACGGACAGTCCATGGGTCAGGGTTAGGCAGGCAAGCCAGATCATAGACTGTGATGGTATGATGAGGGAGACAAAGAAGATGGTAGGAGAAAGGTAAATGGCATATAATTAAAAATTCAAGTTTACTGTCCCAGAGAGATCTAGAAGCAAGGAATAGAGGTGTGAAGTCATTGTCACACATTCCGATGGTTTGGCTGGTGGGGCTCACGGACCCTTTGACAGAATGATAGAAGTTACGTGCCCTGTGTCCAGAAGACACGCAAACTCATGGTTGGTTCATGACAAATCAGAAACTGTTGGGGTTGAATCATACACTTTTTTTTCACTCTTGTCTTTCACTTAATCCTTCTTTCTTACTCCTTCAGGACACCTTGTGTAGATTCTATAATCTGTGACTCCTCTTTGCTTTTAAGAACTAGCTCAGGTCAGTTTAAAGTGTGGACAACACAGGGCGCCTGGGCGCCTGGGTGGCTCGGTGGGTTGATATTGGCTCCGTTCAGGATCCTCGGGTCGTGGGATCTGTCCCCATGTAGGGCTGTGCCCTGAGCATGGAGCCTGTTTAGGATTCTCTCTCTCCCTGTGCTATTCTCTCTCTCTCTCTCTCTCTCTCTCTCTCTCTCTCTCTCTCTCTCTCTCTCTCTTTCTCTGCCCATCTCCCTTGCTCACTCTCTCAAAAAAATTTTTTTAATGTGGACATCATATCTGAGACCAGGCTGCCCGCAGCCCCCAGGGCCAGCGTCTCTGTCGGAGGCATGGCTGCTGGATGAGCTCCAGCACTGCTCTTCCGTCTCCCCAACTTCCTCTTCCAGGAAGGGGGCAGGGATGGAGGGAGATCTGAGCAAAGTCGCAGGCCACTCCTATTTGTTGTCATTGTGTCTTAAAGCTCTCAAGCTGTGTATGTGTATCTTTAGGGTCCCCAGGGTCTCCTCACTGCTTGGGGCCCTCGCCAGATGTGCGGGGTGCTGGCAGGATGACTACATGGTCATCTTCACTATTCGCACTTGACCTACAGGACCTTCGTGGAGCCTTGGCTACAAAGAAGGTGAGCGTGTCCCTGGGCGCTTCTGGCCGTCCTTCCAGCCCCGCCATCTCTTCCTGTGACCCCTTCTTATACAGGTACAAGGTCACACCAGCAGTTCCTCTGCCTTGGCTGACATCCATCATAGGGGACACATGCCAGCCTTCCCTGGTTACAGATCCAGCTCAAATTTGCAAATCATTTTCTCATAGTCTTGCCTCGTATTGGGGAGGGGAAATGTCCTCTCCATGCACACTGTGCTTGTCGTGGTACAAAGCACCCCGTTTTGCTCTTGCCCCTTCTTAGACGGGCTGGAAGCCTGGTGGAGGACGGTGGGGCGTGTTCCGCTGCCTCTAAAGACCTCGGGAAGCCCTGACAACCGACTGATCCCCTTCATGGGCAGATCTTGGAGACCGTCTTCGGAACGGAGGTTACTTAACACTGTCTTCACATTGATGCCTCGGCAGCAATGCCAGGATGATAGGAAAGGTGCCCGTTAGTGCCCTGGAACAGGATTTAACCAGGAAGAGAGAAACTGCCTCAACATGTATCCACAAAGAAATCTTAACACAGGGAATACATATGTGAACCATGGAGGGGTAAGTAGCCACGCAGAGGGACATCCCACACCTGGGTGGGAACAGCAGAGTGGAGCTGGGGTTACTGGGACACCAGAGCTGAGGTTGAGCAGACAGCAAACCTGTCCTGCAGAAGCTGAAGCCCTAGAGGAGAGGCAGACCCTGTGTCAGGGGAGAGATGGAAGGGAGCAGTACCCTGACTTCTCCAGTCCTGATCTCCCGTCTCTAGTCAGTGCATCTCATGAGCCAAGGCTAAGGGGAAAGTCAGCAGACCTGTGAGCCTGGAGCCAGATTCTGCAGGGCTGCAGTCAGTCCCTCTCCTTTAGGCAGAAGAACCAGGAAAGAGCAAAGAATGGGATCTGGGGGCAGGGGCATGCAAACGGATAGTTCACCTACAAATTTTTGGATACAATCTCTGAAAGATTATTGACCTTTGATGGTTCCTCTACTCAAGTTGTAAGACGCTCTGATGGGGGTGGTGTGAAGGCATGTACGTGTGAAACTATCCAGGGCAATCCCGTGTTGCCTGGCCTTGAACTGGCGAGTCTTTGGGAGCTGAGAGACGTCACGATACATTCACGGTTTTGAGCTGGTAAATAGGAGTCAGTTTTCGAGAAGGCGTTCTCTCCTCTATATCGCATTGCCTTTCGCTGTAGCCTTGTGATAGAATCCGTATTTCCTACAAAAATAGTTCGTTTTGCCTCCATCACTTTTGGAATCCGTGTTTAGTAAAAAAAGACAGAATCTAAAAGTTGACTACAAACCCAAGCTAGGGTTGAGGACCTATCTTGGACAAACCAGAGCTAAGACGGAAATCTTCCAGGGATGGGAGCATCCTGACTTCTTGTTCAACTTGAACATTTTTTAAGCAATAGAAAAGTGTCTGGCAGTTGTATGCAAGGTTAAGTTCACTAAGCTGAATCAAATTTTAGAACAAAAATGACATAATACACTCAACACTCTATTATCTATTCTCAGATAACCCCAAAATCTTTTATATGGAATGCATTTTTCATTTTGGGCAGAAGATTTTTCATCATAATTATGCTTGGCTTTAAATATGGTTTCAATTAGTTTATAGGAGAAGACAGCAGCGGTGCCAAAATGCTCCTTCCGGCAAATCTCTTTAGAATACCAAAAGGTCACTGAAAAACAAAACATTTGCAGCCGCAGCAGCAGCAAGATTTTCAGATCTTACCTTCTGAAAACCCTGGCATTGATTCCCTCTCATAACTCCTGCAGCAGAAAAAAATATACATGTAGATGGGCCATTCAATCAGCAGGCCTCTTACCTTCCCGTGTTTACCTACCCAGAATCCACCCTCCCATAAAACAGTCATTAGAAGTGTAGACTCTGCAAAAAGACTGGCTGAATTCTGATCTTAATTCTCAACATAAGAGCTAGGGGCGGGGGCGGCGCCTGGGTGGCTCAGTCTGTTAAGCGTCCGGCTTTGGCTCAGGTCATGAGTTCGAGCCCCGCATCGGGCTCTGTGCTGACAGCTAGCTCAGAGCCTGGAGCCGGCTTTGGATTCTGTGTCTCCCTCTCTCTCTGACCCTCCCCTGCTCATGCTGTCTCTCTCTGTCTCTCAAAAATAAAATTAAAAAAATAAATAAAAAGAGCTGTGTGATCTTGGGGTAAGTTGCTTACCTTTTCTTAATCTCTTTCTCCAAATACAGAAAGTGTTTAATTTTCCTAGTATTCAAAAAAAAAAAAACGTCAGCAGTACTTGGGCTTCAAGCTGAGATGGAAGAGCTCATAGGAGACTGAACCTCCCACGGGGAACAAAGAGAGACGTCAGGTGTGACGCAGAAGTGAATAAACAGCAAAGAGCCGCTTGCAGGTGAAAACAATCAGAGCACGTGGAGCCGGAGGGGCCAAGATGGCAACGAGAAGGGCACATGGTGCGGCGAGCAGGGCCTTCTCTACGACTTTTTTACATTTCTAAACATCATTTTTTAATAGTTTATTGTCAAATTGGTTTCCATGTAACACCCAGTGCTTCTCCCCACACGTGCCCCCACCATGACCTTCACCCCCTCCCTCCCTCCCCCTCCCCCTTCAGTCCACGGTTCGTTTTCAGTATTCAGTAGTCTCTCACATTCTGGTGTAAGTGACATACATTAAAATGCATTGCTCTTAAAGTATGTTTGGTGAATTTTGACAAATGTGTAAGCCTGTGTAACCACCATCACACTGAAGCTACAGAATGCTTGCCCAGCAAAGTTCCCTGTGCACCTTCCCTGTCAGGGACCAGCAACAGGCACCGCCTTAGGGAGCCACCGATCAGATGTCTATGACCATCACTGAATTTGTCTGTTACAGAATTTCTTATAAATAAAGTCATCAGCATATAATTTAATGTATTTGCTCCTTTTACTCTGTGTGTTGTTCATTGGGACATTGATGGTACTTCATGTATTTGGAAGGTCTGTTATTAGGTAATCCATTAGGTAATTATTTGTGCAGTACATATTTTTCTAACCTCCTATTTCCAAATTTGAGTTCAAAGTGTGACTCTTTGTAAACAAACATGGACTTGGATAGTGCTTTCTACCCAATCTGAAAATCTGTCTTTTAATTAGAGTATTTAATCCATTTATACTTAATGTAATCCTCAATACTGTTGGGGTTAAGTCTATCATGTTGTTATTTATTTCCTATTTGTTCACTCTACTCTTTGTTCCTTATTTCACAAATATATTTTTAGAATTCTATTCTAAATTGTGTATTGTTTTCAACTACGTCTATTATATTTTAGCAATTGCCTTCAATGTTTGTCAATACTAGAACGAAGACACAAAATGTAATGTATCTGTCCCATGGAGTAAACGAGCTACCATTACATGCAACATAAATTTCATAAAGACAACGAGTGATTTCATCAAAAAAAGGACATATTATACCACGGTATTCATAAAAATTCCAAAAACTGACAAAATTAACCTATAGTGTTAGAAGTTAAAATGTTTGGCCATGAGGTAATGGCAGCAAGACGTATGGCATAGCTTATAGAATGCTGATATGGTAATATTGTATCATTTTATGGGTGTGTTCACCTTGTAAAAACATATTGGGCTGCACACTCTGATTTTTGTATCTCTGTATATAAGTTATATGTCAATATAACAAATTACGCAAAAATTCATAGCACAAGGCACCAGTTAATGCCTTGTCAATTTTCAGAATATGAAAAATATGAATAATACTGTGAGATTTCAGTGACATTCATGCTCTCACGTTTTACTGGTAGCAATATAAATCTCAATGATTTTGAAATGTAACTTGGCCATAAAGCAAATTGAATTCCAGGAAAGGCCGACTACATCGTAGTTTTCTGGTTAGATGCCTTCACAGCCAATCACAGGGTGTCCTCACATGAGTTTGGAGAGCAGGCGGGCTGGGGACCTTTAAATGCCTGTCGAACGCCATGAGGCTCGTACACAGTAAGCAGATTCTTGCCCAGGACTGCTCTAACCAGGCGAAACTTTCGAGAGTGAGATGAGACTCACCAAAATTTACCCGGGGGGGAGTGGGAACGGGGGCTGTCGGTATGAAGCAAGAGCTGGAGGCAGGGAGACCACGTTACTGCTTTATTATAATACGGAAACCCGAAAGCCGAAACAGCCAATACAAGAGGATGCTTCAATAAATGAGGCTTCTTAGTGGCACATTATGGAGATATTACGTAGCCTTTAAAAAAGGCCATTATTCTGTGTGCTGACAGCTCAGAGCCTGGAGCCTGCTTCGAGGATTCTGTGTCTCCCTCTCTCTCTGCCTCTCCCCTGTTCCTACTCTGCCTCTCTCCCTCAGAAATAAATAAAACAGGAAAAAAAATTTTTAATAATAAATAAAATTTTAAAAAATTCAAAAGGCCATTATTAAATTTAAGAAACCAAATGAGCAAACAAAGAAAAAAAAGAGACAAACAAAAAACCAGGTTCTTAACACAGAGAACAAACTGCTGGTCACCAGGGCGGAGGCGGGTGGGGGGACGGGTGAAATGGGTGGTGGGGACCCAGGAGGGCACTTGTGCTCAGCACCAGCTGGCGTGTGGGAGTGTGAGTCACTGTGTTGCACACCGGCCACTAACATCGCACGGTATGTTAGCTCTCCTAGAACTTATCTTTAAGTTAACGAAAAACATAGGTATGATTTTTTTATAACAACTGACTCTTGAAGCCCATGGAAGAGAGGTCATTGAACAAATGACTTTTCCAGCAACACAGGAAATGCTTAGCATGTAATATTAAATGAAAGGCAAAACAAATCCCACCGAGACCATGAGTATAACTACGTAAAACTCGTGCGTGCCCACGTGAGCACTCGGTGAAGAGATTCTCGGACTCGGAGGGAAATGATGTATAATGACAAAGGGCACGTCAGGGAAACACTTTTTTCCTTCTTTTATGGCTGCTCGAATAGTATTTACGCAGTATATTAAGACGTAAAAATAAGAACCAGCCGGTAAACAAGAGTGAGCAGTCCAGGCTATGGGAGCACGGCCGGTTTTTACAAGACGTGTGATCTGGTGAGAGTGAACCGGTTAGCAGATTCATCAAGGTTCTAGAAACCAGAAGAATTTGGGCAGGATGGGGGAGGGTTTACAAAGAGTAAGAAGTTTTCCCAAGGTCACTTAGTGAATTACTAACGGTCAAGATTTTTACTTATATTAAATGGATTTAAAAGTTTGACAGTTTAAACAATAACAATACCTAAAAACAACAGCTATAGGGGGAAAGAGAGCAGGGCAGAGTGAGGGACACAGATCAAGGGAGACTACTGAATACTGAAGATGAACCATGGACTGAAGGGGGAGGGGGAGGGAGGGAGGGGGTCATGGAGGAGGGCGCTTGTGGGGAGAAGCACTGGGTGTTGTATGGAAACCAATTGGATAATAAACCATAAAAAAATAAAAGAGAAAAAAAACGACAACTATCAACAGAGGTAAAACCTGGCTAGGAATAAATCATTAAATCAATCATTTATACTTAGTGACGTAAGATACACACAGCATATCTAATTTGTCTTGTGACTGTGCTGTATTTATATGAAGTAATCTTAGCATTCATTTGTTTGTTTATTTATTTTTGAGAGAGAGAGCGACAGAGTGTGAGTGGGAGAGGGGCAGAGAGAGAAGGAGACACAGAACCGGAAGCAGCTCCAGGCTCTGAGCTGTCAGCACAGAGCCCGACGCGGGGCTCGAACTCACGAACCGTGAGATCATGACCTGAGCCGAAGTCGAACACTTAGCCGGCTGAGCCCCCGGGCACCCCAACCTTGGCATTCTTACCGACCTTCCACTATGTGGTCAGGGCTCTGTCATGCTGAGGATATGCTCAAACGTGTAATGTTGCATCAGTCTTGTTCCTCAGGTCCAGAGCATTCTTGTAACACATCTCTCTCTTTTTCCTCCTGTTGGCCTGTATTAATCTCCATCTTTAAACTCAAACACTTGCTGTCATTGTAACGGTGTCACCAACACAATCATTTCCACTTGCTTTGGTTCATGGGAATCAAAAACCAGGCTCACCTCCTTCCTGTCTGCCATGGAGTTTAATGAGAGTAGGAGAGGGGCGCCTGGGGGCTCATTTGGGTAAATGTCCAGCTTCGGCTCAAGTCATGATCTCACAGTTCGTGGGTTTGAGCCCCGAGTCGGGCTCTGTGCTGACAGCTCAGAGCCTGGAGCCTGCTTCAGATTCTGTATCTCCCTCTCTCTCTGACCCTCCCCTGCTCCCACTGTCTCTCTCTGTCTCTCAAAAATAAATAAAAAACATTTTTAAAATTTTAAATAGAAGCTAAAAAATAATATGGACACTTGAAGGCATCGTTTTCGTGAAGAGTGGCAGTCACCCTCTGCAGGACTAGAGGGGAGTCAGGACAAGCCCTCATTGGAGAAGCAATGGACACACTGGAAAGAAAGTCTGGGGGCGTTTTGGAAAAGGTGATTAAAAGTTAGATTTCCATGCTCCGTGCCAGTGGGGGCCGAGGGAGGAGGGGGCGCAGGGGGCACGGTGGCTAGACAGACCGTTAAATCGGTATTAAACACTTTTCCATATGAAGGAAGTGTCCTCCTGCCAAAAGCCCGGAGTCAAGAGATCAGGTTCCACACAAATGCTCCGTGAGAGGACTGAGCAGGCGGGAAAGCTCGGGGGGTGAGCGGGTGAGAACCTGGGACGCAGCGCACGTCTGGCCGCACTTCCTCGCCGACGGGGGGGGGGGAGCCCGGCCAGAAGCAGCGGGACGAAGGGCCTATATAAACACACAGCCCCGCTGACTGGTTTTTTCCATAGAATTAACTCAAGCAGAAATGTATTACAAAAATAGAACAAAGCTGGCTTCCATCAGCTTTCGCCGCACCAGCCCGTCAAGGATTTCTTGTGCCTTGTCCAAAGTGGAGCCGGGGAATGGCCTCCCAGGCCCCTCAGCTGACCACTGCCTGACCTCCTGCCAGAGCTGAGCCGTAACAAAGACCCCACTGAGTGAGACGCGGCCCACCTGGAGCGGGAGGGTCCCCAGACTGACTTCCTCCGCGAAAATCCTCAAAGCCATTCGGCGGCAAAACTCTTCCTAATAAGTCCCACGTGGATTCCTGGACCCCCCCTGGGAGCGTGGTGGGAATTTCCTTGTGGTGCGGGGACCCTGACCCGTCTTAACGAGCCCTGGCTACGGAACAACAGCAGCCGCCTAGCAAAGCAACCTTGGGCTGTCTGAAAGAAGGGATGTTGGGAACATTTGGAAGTCTTTGAAAGGTGGGTCTCCAGCCCCCCTCCCGTTTCCAGTTCTGGTAAACGCATTATGTTCAGCGTGAAAGGTGTCAGCCTTGCGATCCGACGGACCTGGACGACCCCGTCCACGACTGGAGGGTGGCCTTCCCAACCTACGCCAGCTGTCCTGGCCTCAGGTTCTTTATTAGAATAACGAGAATAATCCGTACTGTACAGGGTTGTGGAGAGAAGTCAACGAGAGAGCTAAGTCTAGTGCCTGACACCCGGAAATGCCGCGGACGTGAGCGCCCTTCTCCCCACGCAGAATCCCGCCTAGCTGGGACGACTGTCTGGTGAGTGGCTGTTAAGATTAGCAGGTGGCGGGGGCACCGTCTGGGGATTAGAAAGAATGGTTTGGAACTGGGGTCGGAAATCCCTCTCAGGACTGGTGTTGTAGAGCATCTTGGGTCTACGGCCACCCGATCAATCCAAAGCCCGTCTTCGGGCGGGCCCTTTACGAGCCGGCAGGAGCTGCGGGCACTTACGGGAGGTTAGCCGGGAAAGCCCGAGTGAAACCATCATGGGCTAAAAGCGTGAGCTGCTCGGGAACGAAAGACACTGGCTGTCCCACCAAACCAATGACCTCTGCACCTCTGCACCGAGCACGGCCTTTCACACTGAACTCTGACCGGAGTCTGTTGTCTTCTCCCGAAAGACAGGGTTCATCACCACGTAAAATCACTGTGGCTGCCGGGGCCCGGCTCGGAGGAAGACAGAGCGTGACCTGAAGACTGTGCAGACCAGAGCAGGGACGTGGCCTCCGGAGGGAGGTCGGGCCTCTGCTAACCACGAAGGCGGCGTCTGTTTCGAAGCGTGCACATCGCAAGCTCTGAGGTTTGCAGAAATCTGTCAAGCGTTTGTCTCAAAAAATGGGACCCGAAAGAGAAAGAACAGGGTAAGACTCTGCACTTGACAGTGACATGCATTGGGGCACTGACGACCGAGAACCTGAGTCCCTCGTCTGTTTGGGAACACCGGAGGGTAGCCATGTGACGACTGTGCACAGGGGAGCTGAGGGGGGACAGAGGACACTCCAGGGACACGCACAGCTAGACGCTAAAGAAAGAGCCTCCTGCACCAGAGCCAGAACATTTCTCTCGGCCGCGTCTGGGGAGGGAACTTGCCCGTCCCCCAGGGAGAAGGGGGCGAGAGTTAGTACCAGAGTCGTATTTTACGGTCTTCCTCGTCTGTGGTACATGTAAGTAACTCTTTGGGTAAAGTGTGTGCGTGGTTCCGTCCACGACGAGGTGGCCGCCGTTCTCCCCTAAGCTTCCTGGTTTTTGTGCGGAAGGGACTCCCCCCTGGAAGTGATGAAGATCTTGATCTGAAATCCGGAGGCCTAAGGCATCATGTCAATCAGAATCCTCGTGGTAAGAGCTGAAGACCCACCTCAGACATCCCAGGCCCGCACCGTGGGAACGTGAACGCCGCCGTCCACGAAAGCCTCAAAACCTCCACAGGATATAGGACCCTCTTGAGTGAATTATTTTAGGACAAAACAAAACAAAGAAAACCCTACTGGTTTTTCCTTAAGCATAACTCCAGACATCTTTCAGTGCATCCGTTTAAACTGATAAGGACTGTAACAAAGTTGGAAGGTAAAGACCAGGAGATGAGCGGTTCCAGGAGGACTCTGGGAGCCACCTCTTTCCTTGCAGGGAGCTGACACCATCCAAAATGGAAATCGGGGGTTTAGAAAAAACAAACATTGCCTCCTGGTGTGGGTGGGGCCGGGGACTGCACCGAGAGCGCACACAAGGGTCCTTTGTTCATTATTTAGTCACCATTGGGGGACTTCATGGCTTCTATCTTTTCTTGGTTGTTTTGTTGGTGAGTTTTGTGGCTGTTGTGAGAAATTTACATTCATTTCCTTATGTGTTATGAGACCGTTTTATTAATACTGTTACTTTTTTATAGTTTATTACCAAACTGGTTTCCATACAACACCCAGGGCTCTTCCCCACAAGTGCCCTCCTCTGTGCCCACCCCCCCCTTCCCCTTCATTATTTATGTTTATTCCATCGTCTTACTTTGTATCTCACCAGTGTTTTGCTTGTTGGGTTGGTGGGTTGGCTGCTTGGTTGGTTTTTGGTGCCTTTGGGGACAGTTCGAGTCACGTGCGGGGCTCAACTCTCCTAGCTATGTCTGTGACATCGTTTGTCATCCGTGATTCGCCAAAGACCCTGCGCCGTGCTCACCACACTTCAGTGTTCAGGAAGGAGGCCCACCTGGTAGGGATGACCCCACGAGAAGGTGCAGTGGGAACCCAGTAAATCCCAGGGAGCCCCGACAAAACACTCCTGTGGGCCTGGGCTGTGGCCCTTGTGTCCCGTGGTCCACACTTGAGGGGCGGCTTACTGGAGAACTAAGCAGACATCTTTGATAGCCACACTCCCTCTGGTAAAACTTATCCAGAGCAATCCTGATTTTAATCTCAATACTCCACATCCAAACTATATCTCAGATGTTTCTGCTCCGATGTGGTCTGCTTATGACCACAAGCTTCTCAGGATACACACTCAACAAAGCAAAAAATTACCATCAAAATCCAAACATCACATCTTCCATGTCCCCCCCGTAAGATTTAATAGATGGAGACAGAGGCAAGAGGAAAGAGAGAGACCAACTTATGGAGCCAAGAGAGCCTTTATTGGAGTCTGCAATTCCCGGGCGAGGTTCCGTGACTCCGGAGTGGGGAGTCAGGGAAGTCGCGCCAGGTCTGGGAGGGCAAGGTGTTTTATGAGTGCAAGAGCTCCGGGTTTGAGCTCAGGTGGGCCGATGGCCATGTAGGGGCATCTTTGGACGGTGGCAGGATTCAATTGGCTGTTCACTTCGGTGCGGAGGGGGATGCTGGAATCCATGGTGAGGCATTCCAGTTTGAGACAGTCCAGATTGAGAGTGGGGGTCGGTCCCTGGCGGTGCCTGGAACCATTCTCTGACCCGCAATAAAATGGCCGCTTGGTCGCCTTCCTAAAGTAACTCTTACACCCCCCTTCAAAGTTTCAAGGCCACGTGTCCAAAGTTTTATTTAGAAATGGCAATAAGGCCACGGCACGACCACAGTTTGAAAGAGTACTTGGCTCGTTGTTTCCAGCAATTTCTTAAGACATTGTTAGAAGCTATGAACACAGTTTAAAGATTGAAAAATCTCCCTAGAGGTTGGGGGGGGGGAGGAAAAGAAGATTTTAAAAAATGACGGAGCAGAAGAAAAGCAATTATCACTGTTGGTGGCCTGAACACAAGTTGGTCTACCTTTTGGGGTGGGAAATTTAGCAACATCTATTCAAACTGAAGATACGCATAGCCTCTGGCTGTTGCTCATCTGGAAATAGGAAGTGTTCTCACAGGAGAATGTGCTAGAATAAATACATGCAAAGATGACCAGGGCAGCAGCGCCGTTCTACTCAAAACCTAAAAACGGCTCGAATCTCTACCCATAGAAGAGTGGCTGCATTCATCATGATTTATCACACTGTGACCCACCAGGCGACCGTCACAAAGAAGCAAGCATAGGCATGGGGAGAGCTCTAAGAAAACATTGTCACGAGAAACAAATTAATCAATCCCAGATATGTCAGAACACAAGACCAATATGAACGGATGATAACATTAATAAGGATCAGAATCAGCCTTCATTTAAGAGCTGACTCTGAGCTCGGTGGGCTCCTGCACTCCTGCAAATGGTCTCCTTCAACCTTCACAGAAGTCCCCGGAGGTCATAGCTATTGTGTCTACTATTTTACAAATAAAAACTCAAGAACAGAGACAAAAATAGCTTGTTCAAAGTCACACAGACACCAAGGGGAAAAAAGTCTTCCAAGTGTGGGAAGAAGAGGAAAATAAAGATAGAACTTCCATTTTCTCGATTTATTTTATATTATTTAATTAAACATGTTTTAAGTTTATTTATTTTGAGAGAGAGAGAGAGGGAGAGCGAAGGTGGGGCAGAGAGAGAGGGAGAGAGGCGTAGAATCCTAAGCAGGCTCCCCACCATCCTGGTGGAGCAGAACGCAGGGCTCCAACTCCAGAACTGCGAGATCGTGACCTGAGCCCAAACCAAGAGCCAGACGCTTAACCCGCTGGGGCCCCAGGGGCCCGAGATTATTTAGCGTTTTGATGAGAGCAAGTACTCATCTATTATAAAAATCGTTTACAGATAATCCCAGGAATTGCAATGGACTTGGGACCATGCGAGTCGTTTCACTACCTCCTGGTTCAAGTAAAATCAAGTAACATCTCTTTTATTTTCTGAATTATTGCCCCTTCCACCCCACAGCTCACTGGCCCCTAAACCCCAGCAGAGAGAGGAAGAGATAAGGACGGCCACCAGCAGCACCTTTTCCCATGGAACCCCCCCCCCCAGTCTGGAGAAGTTTTGCCCTGTCCTGAAATAGCAGATTCCCAGACAGGCTGGAGTAACTAGGTTTATCCTAAGAGACCCCTCGCTCCCGGGGTCTGGGCCACCCTGAGGCCACACTCTGGGCTTGGCGGAGCACTGGTAAGGCTTCCGGTGATAAGAAGGCCGGCGTAAGAAGCCGGGTGCTGCATCCACACAGCACACAGCTCGCTAAACGCAGCTTTGTGACCGTGTGGATTGCTTTCTGCTAAATTGATTTCACTGTATTTTGTTACCCTCAATCCCTGGCACAAGGGTCCTGGAATGACTTCCACATGGGCAAGTACGATACTGGTCCCTCGAAACACCCTCTCTCTATGACACGGGCTGTCTGTGAAGATAAAGAGGTTCCGGGCCCAGCTCAGGGAAGAGGGACACGCAGAGGCATAGAACCCATGGTGCCAAAAAGTAAATATCAACGGATTCCCGGGAGAGGAGAAAGATGAAAGGGACAATACCAACAAGTATCAGTGTTTGAGATTTTACTGAAATGCTCCCACGCGTATCCATTCCTCTGAGCCAATATAAAGACATCCTTCCTACCTCTGCATCCAACCTTTTCAATGTATTTTACTTCATTTTTAAAATATTTTTTAATGTTTTTTTTATTTATTTTAGAGAAAGAGACAGAGACAGAGCATGAGCGGGGGAGGGTCAGAGAGAGGGAGACACAGAATCTGAAGCAGGCTCCAGACTCTGAACTGTCAGTACAGAGCCCGACGCAGGGCTCGAACCCACGGACTGTGAGATCATGACCTGAGCCGAAGCCGGACACTTAACCGACTGAGCCCCTTTCACTTCATTTTTTAAAAAACTAATATAATTGTTAATTTCTTTGTTATAATTGATTTTAGGACTAAATTTCATCTTTCACAAACCCTTGAATCCACACAGATCCTTGTTAGCTAAGTATTGCCTCATCCTAAATTCCCAAAAGCCAGGAAAGAATGTCAGAAAATGCAATGAAATTCATAGTGATAATTGCTGGAGAAATATGCCAAATACTACAATGTTAAAAACAAAGAATTCCTGGCTCGTGTTGGTAAATGTTTTTAGGCCCATATCATTTTCTCTGTGTTTTCTCACTGCCCTGAGAATCAACTGATAGCTCAGTATGTCCGCTTATAGTCAGATCACGGTGCTGGTCTGAGACACATATGTAAAATATGGTCCTTCAAATAAAATTAAAGCAAGGACTAAAAGGTGTAATTTTTTAAGTTTATTTATTTATTTTGAAAGGGGGGGAGGGAGAAGAGAGAGAAGGAGAGGGAAAAATCTCAAGCAGGCTCCACGTCGTCAGCACAGAGCCTGATGTGGGGCTCCGACTCAGGAACTGTGAAATCATCACTTGAGGCAAAATCGAGAGTCGGGTGCTTTACTGACTGAGCCACTCAGGAGTCCCTAAAATACGTAATATTTTAAAAGTAATATTCATGATTTCTAAATAACGAGACAAAATAAAAGACTTGGGATATAAAAACCATCAAGAAAGGAAAAAAAGAAACAAATCTATTAAAGAATATTGGAAGTCAGACATATTTTTTTTTTCTCTCTCAGAGTCATCTTTCAAAACAAAAACCCATGCAATTATCCTAAAGGTGTTTGTTGAGTATCTGCTGTGCGTCAGGCATGGGACAAGACCTTGAAGATGGTGAATAAAAATGACAAGTTCAAAGGGAAGGTAGAGAGCAGGCAAATCCAAACGAATCTGGGAAGATAGTATTAGAACAGTCAAAGTAGGAACGGAGGAGGAAAGAAGTAAACAAGACAAAAAGGTATGTTTCTCATTATTGAAGGATAAATGCATAGGAAATGCAAGTAAACAATCAGAAAGTTCTTAGAAACCAACTGGCACAGACAAAAAATATATGAAACAAGATTTAGGGACGTGGAAGGTCACACTTGTTTGGAGAAACTTGAACACACCTATTAATTGGCCTTTCTACCCATCCAGTAAACAAAACTCAGGTACGTGGTTCACTTAGGACTCTCATCAAAGTGACAGAAATTTAAGACAAAGGGGGATGGATGCGTGGACAGGAGAAGACTTCCTCTCGTCTTTTATTTGTCTCATTATTTGGAAGGCATGAGTAGGATGTTTTTTAGTCTTTGTCTTAATCTTTTTAAGGACCATATTTTACTTTCCTTGTACCAACACTACCTGCCACCTCTGGCGGCAGACCTGACAGCGGGGGCAGACACGGTGGACAAAGACGCCATGTCCGATCCTCTCGTGGCCCCGCTTCTCCCCACACTGACCCCATTTTCAGACGACCGCTCTCCACACGGTCTCACGGTGGCCAAGCCACACAGCACCGCTCCATCCCAGACGAGGAGGGGGGAGAGGCTTCCTTGATGACTCAGACACACGCCCTCGGAGCCAGACTAGGTGGTTCTGAGTGGCCCTTCCTGAACAAACCTGTGGCGGGGCAATGGGTGGGGAGAGGGGACTGACTTAGGTGGGGATCACAGGCTCCAGGCGTGGGGCCGGCTGAGACGCGAGCCTGACCAGAGCATGCAAAGCAGGTAGCTGGGCCTTGGTCACAGCCATTCCTCCTGCCCTTCCTTCCTCTTGCAAAAGGTCCCTGTGCCATTGGAGACATCTCAGGGCACCCTGTTTTTAAGGAGAAAAATCTACATATTCCAGCATTCCTTAAAGACGGTGCAGTTGACCAGACATGAATGACCATTTCCAAGTACACCTTTTGGAAAAATTGTTGTAAAGCTGGGAGGTGACCTCTTAGCCCTGTCTCTTCCTTCATTCTTCGCTCCCGTTTCTGGAAGATGTTGGTTTCAGCAGCAAAGCCCAACTTGACGCGACAAGCTGATCTGGGCAGTAGACTTCAGGGACTAACATGACCCACAAGAAAGCTAGGTTCTGCCTCGCCTACCTGCACAATGATGAGAATGTGAATAATAAACCTCCCTCAGAACTGGGCAGTGTGATTTTTTTCTACTATGAAATCTAGCGAGATACAGTGCTTCCTCCAAAGTCAAGTCGTGATTTTGGGTGGAGAGCAGCTGTGGGACAAGGAGGAGGGCCTGGAAAGGGCTCAGGAGTACTCTGCAGGCCTTACAAGTGCTCTGTATGTTGTTTTATTTTTTTTAACTTTTAAAAATGTTTATTATTTATTTTTGAGAGAGAGAGAGGCAGAGCACAAGTGGAGGAGGAAAAGAGAGAGAGGGAGACACAGAATCTGAAGCAGGCTCCAGATGCGGGTCTCAGACTCAAGGACTGTGAGATCATGACCTGAGCCAAAGTTGGATGCTCAACCGACTGAGCCACCCAGGCGCCTCTGTATCTGGTTTTAGATGGTGGTGATGTGCATGTATACACTTGCCAAAATTCATCAATCTCAGTAATTAACATCCAGGCACTTTATTGTAAATTAATAATAATCTCAATTTAAAAAAAACCCAACTGTGGCCTCAGTTAGAGCAGGTGGGTGCTGGACATCAGAAACAAACAAAACCCCTCTAATAAGAAAATAGGGGAACTTCACAATCTCATTGATTAAATGGACATAGATACACATGAGCTTTAATTCTATAAACAAGGAATGAAACATGCACTTTTTTTAGAGAGAGAGAGAGAAAGTGCACAGCGAGGGAAGGGGCAGAGAGAGAAGGAGACAGAGAACCCTCAGCAGGCTCCACGCCCAGTGCAGAGTCTGACATGGGGCTCGATCCCACAACTGATCCCTGGGATCCTGACCTGAGCCCAAATCGAGAGTTGGACACTCAACTGACTGAGCCGTCCAGTTTTAAAAGACGGCGCCCCATCTTTAAAAATTCTAAAAAATGTGTACAAAATCAATTGCAAACTAGACCATGAAGAAAATCTAAATAATGGAAATTGTAAAGACTTTGGCCAGAGTGAGATGAAAGGAGATATTTAATTAAAAAACAAACAATGGGGCGCCTGGGTGGCTCAGTTGGTTAAGCCTCCGACTTCGGCTCAGGTCAGATCTCACGTTCGTGGGTTTGAGCCCCACGTCAGGCTCTGGGCTGACAGCTAGTTCAGAGCCTGGAGCCTGCTTCCGGTTCTGTGTCTCCTTCTCTCTCTCCCCCTCTTCCTCTCATGCTCTATTTCTCTCTGTATCAAAAATAAATAAAACATTAAAAATTTTAAAAAAAAATAAAAAACAAAAAAAACAAATATCATACAATGAAGCCATTTGAAAATTTAAATATGAATTCACCCACAGAGCTCCTGAGTCAGAGAATAAATCAACATTGTTTTGTAAATAATCTCTAGTTACAACAACCGGAATTACAAGTCCAGGAAAATACTACATATCTTAGCTGTATAGGAAAATATTACATATCTTAGGTGCAGCCTAATGGTAGGAACCAAATCTTAAAAGAAAACTCATACCTTAAATTACTTTAATATCAACTAGTAAAAAAAAAAAATGACAATAAGTTATTTAAGCCTTTAATGAAACGTTAGAAAGAGAACAACATAATAAACCAGATTAAGACAAGAGAAATTGTTATTAAATTTATCATAAGACATGAAAGAATTTGAAAATGAGAAAAATGACAGAATTGATTAAAATTCTGATGTTTTTTATATCCCACCGAGGCCTTTATGTTGCCAGTGACCAGGACGTCCCCTTATTGGCTCTGGGAATTGAGCTCATCACGTTAACAATTTTCCAGCTCTCGCCTAACTCCGTCCTTCAGAAGATAAATTCTGTGTCATTTCCATCCATCTTCATCTGCGCATGTGGTCATTTTTACTAACTTCTAGGCAATGATTGTGTAAGTGCTTCATCCGCATTCACCAAGTCTACCTGGATGTTCTGGTCAAACTGAGCATTCTTAGTGCCCTGTGCTCTCATACAGACAAAGACAGTTACTGGGTAGAGGGAAACAGAAAGGAAAATGGTGCCAGTTCCGCCCTTCCCGTTCCTGACCCCGGGTCCTGTGGGCGCTCTCCTGCTCAGGACGGATAGAACTGGGAAAGCACACAATGGCAGTGACCGTCTTGTTCCAGGACTTAACTGCACTGTGTCCTCACCAAGGCTCAGCCAGGCAAGGATGACAAATCTGGTGTTGTTGCCAAAGCATCACGAGCGCGATCTCAGAAAGCATGTGCAGACTGTAACAGCTGTGTTCTCTCACTGGGGCCGCTCTTCTACCCGCCGCCTACCGTCCACGAGCATGCCCATCCCCCCACGGGTGTCACATCAGAAGGGGCAGTCCTGAAACGCACCCACAGGACCAGGGGTCTAAGTGACAGCGGCAATTAGGTTGAAGATTTAAATTGAAGAACATTATCCTTTTAATTTATTATTAAGTTTTTTAATGTTTATTTTTTTGAGAGACAGAGTGTGAGCGAGGGAGGGGCAGAGAGAGAGAGACACACACACAGAAGCTGAAGCAGCTCCAGGCTCTGAGCTGTCAGCACAGAGCCCAATGCAGGGCTTGAACTCACAGACTGTGAGATCATGACCTGAGCCGAAGGCGGCCACTTAACAGATTGAGCCCCCGGGCCCCCTGAAGAACATTATCCTTTACAGCTCTCAATGAGAAATACAGAAATATCTGATTTATTTTGTATTTCTGATGAAAACTTACTGCACAGGGTGCCCCCAAGTTCCTCCCTGAGGGCACCATGTTGGCATGCATACATGCCTTTTCTAAGGCTGCAGGATCATCACATGACTCTGGAAAGTTGTCTACATTCATTCCAAAACTTGCTTTTTTTCACTTCGCTTTTCCTTAAGGATCATCTTGGGGAAGGTCACAAATGGAACTTTAAGGATTTACCTGTAAGGGGCACCTGGGTGGCTCAGGTGGTTGAGTGTCCAACTTCCGCTCAGGTCATGATCTCACAGTTCATGGATTTGAGCCCCACGTCGGGCTCTGTGCTGACAGCTCGGAGCCTGGAGCTGCTTCTGATTCTGTGTCTCCCTCTCTCTCTGCCCCTCCCCCCTTGTTCTTTGTCTGTCTCTCAAAAATAAATAAACTTAAAAAAATTTACCTTTATTGTAAATTATTTTGGTTAGTAGCCTTTTTTCCTTAAGTGGTCCCAAAGGCTTATAATCTTCATAAGCGTTCAGAAAAACATTAACTTTGTTTTCTGAACGTGGTCCCAAGTACTCCTGTATCCTATGACATCTGCAGCCATTTCAGTCATTTACTCTCAAATGGAAACCTGGACTCTTCCCCCTGGGAGCTCTCACACCCCGACATCCCGCACTTTGAGTCACCGTCTCCCATGCCTCACCCGTCTGGTGTCCGGTCGGTGATTCCCCTTTGCCTGGCGGGGTCCCCTGTCTCCATCCCTCACTCCAGACTTTCCAGCCTGGGCTCTGTATGACCTCGCCTGATCGGATCTCCCCCAGGACTCAAAATGCCTTGTGCACCTGACAATCCTGTCGGGCAGGTGCAGCCGGGGGGCGGGGGGCGTGGAGAGACCACTGCACGTGCACCCAGACCTCCAGCCTCCGCAGGGTGCTCAGTGCCCTGTGGCTTACCTTGGCCAGTCTTGGCTTGTCCTTGGTCACTTTCCTCCCTTCGGCTCTTGCTGAAATTCCACATTTTCCTCCAATCCCCTAACCCACCTCACCCACCTCATGCAGCGTCGCAGGCTGAACTGTGTCCTTGCCAAGTTCCTGTGTTGAAGACCTGCGCCCCACGATGTGATTGCATTTACAGATGCCACCTTCAAGGAGGTAACTAAGGTTAACTTAAGTCACAAGACTGGAGCCCTAATCCAGCCAGACTGGTGTCTTTCCAAGAGGAAGTCTCCAGGGGGTGTGCCCACAGAGGAAAAGCCACGTGACACACAGTGAGAAGGTGGCCTCAGGAGACAACAGCTCTGTCAGCACCTTGAGCTTGGACGTCCAGCCTCCAAAACCAAGAGAAAGTGAGCCCCTCCTGCCTGAGCCCCGAGTCTGTGGCGTTGTGTTCTGGCGGCCCTGGAAGATGGAGACGCCCAGAGCAACAGCTCTGCCTCCCGCCTCACTGAGCACAGTGAGGTCTTCAGATCGGGGCTCGTTCAGCGTCCCGCCCTCCTGCAAACCTATGTCGTCCGCCCATTCCTCGAGGTCTTCCCACCTATATGAGAGAACGAGTCCTCCCCTTCCGTCCAAATCCAGCAGAGAGGAGAGACGATTAGAGGCGCCAGACCTAGGCGGCTCCCACTCACCTCTTCCTTCTGGGTCTGTCCTGCAGCCCGGGACATAGTCTCATGCCTAAAATCTGAATGTCTCTTTTTTCTCCCACATCTCTGAAAGCCTTGCTGTCTGACTCTAAGCATGACTGAGATCTCTAGCTAAGAGGCCACCCTTGACTGGTGGTCTCTCTCTTCTCCCTTGGACTGGACTTAGTATCTTTGTTTTCTTATACCTGTTCGGAATGCTCTTCCTTTGATCACATTAGATATTAATCATGGCATTACTCCCACTCAACAGACTCCTTAAGGTCTGGTGTCTTATTAGTCTTTGCATCAGGATCTTGTGCATTGATAACTCTCCACCAGCGCTTATTGAATGGATTGTTGCGGAATCTGGTCTGGATCACCCGGCGGAAGAACCAAGCTGCACCGGGAGATCTCGGAAGGCAGGAGGTTTGTATGTCACCGGTGGGCTCGGAGGAGATCATCCTCCAGAGGTCTGAGCCCGGAGCATCAGCAGAAGGAGTAGTTTATAGCCTGTTACTTCCGCATTCATCATTAATGCGTGCGACAAGCAGGGTGGGAAGAAGAACCCAGAAGAGGGAGCCTTGGATCAGCCCCGTCGGCCATCTTAGAACAGATTTGAATGATATTCCCACTTTCTGCTGTGTCTTTAGCTCCCGCGAGGTGACGGTGAGGGGTGGTCTTTGACCCTCACTCTAACCCAAAGAAGGAATAACTATAGTATCGTCCCCGAAGAGTTGCTGAGTGAACCCTTGTTTCACATTGTTTTACAACTTTCATCAGGTAGCGTAGCAGGGAGACTGAACGCACTTGACACATGAGGTCTTTCTCTGCCTCTCCCTTGCTTTTCAAATGTATAGTCTTAAAGGGAGAAAAAATGTTGCTAAGTTAGCGCGTTGAAGTAAGCTTTAATGAAGCAACTAAGACTCACTGAATCTACAGCTGGTCTTCGGGTCTATTTCTCCCTCTGGTCTAACACCTCGTATTATTGACCTTTCCTATTACCTGGGCACATTTTCTGCTCTGGAAATCCTACTCTTTGTCTCAGTCGTTGGAACTCTGGGGGCTTTGCTGAATTCAGAGGCTCCTCCCGGCCTCGGAGGGACAAGGATAAGTCTCAGGGATCAACGGCTCCCGGTGTTTTGTTCAGGACGCTTCTCCCCCCACATCACCTGTGCCGTCCCAGATTCTGGATCGTCTCGCAAGCACTCCATTCTAGCAGAACTCTCAAACCAGCGTGGATTTTAACATCCTCAATTACACATGCATCCTTTCAAAAGATGATGTTTCCACTCCTTATAATTTTCCTTCCAAAGATTTTCCTAAATTTCCTTTTTCGAACTCCTCTTTAGAAGTGAAATCACATGTCCCATCGATCTCTTTACATTTCTAGGGGGAAAAGCCATTGTTTTCATTTACAACTGGGACACATTTTTCTTTTTCTGGCAGCCATAATTTTTCAGTCTAATTTTGACCTTTTCAAGTATTCCGTATGCCCCTGGACTCTTAGGTCCACGACTCGGCTTTGTGGTCACACACTGTTTCCTTGCTCAGTCCTCGCTGTTCATAAAAGCGATGGGAAGAGCAGTGGGGGTATCTAAAGAGCCGCGGCACCTGGCATCAGCTGGCTGACATCCCTCTCCTGGCACTGAAAATCTTCTCTAAAACTGTCTGGTTTAGAGAAGGTGAGCAGGGACAGGTCGGAAATCAATGGAGCAGGTCTGCTGTGAACAACACACTAATTCTGCTCCTTCACTCAAGCTTGAAAAGCACAGGATGTGAACCTTGCTTTCCGGTCTCGGCCAGCCCAGCCCTGACATGGACCGCCTCCCCCGTTCACTCTCCGCAGGCCGGGCTGGGGTCACCCAGGCTCTGAGGTCACATTTCCCATGTGTGATCTCCTGAACGTCTGCTCTCCGTTTTCCTCCTACTAAATCAGTCTTCTCCTCAACAACTTTTGAGTCTTGAAAAACATCTCAAGCAAACTGTACTCCTTGGGACCCCTTCCTCTCTTCTCCTAAACCAAGGGGTGGGGTCCTCTCTGGCTCACCTGTTCGCCCAACAGCTAGATCACGGTTTGCAAGTGCAGTCATGTCCCTGTCTTCTGTCCTCGATAGAGAATCTGGAGCAGCAGGACCAACACCTGGCTGGCCACTGGACCCTCAGAGGTGGCTTTTAAAGATACTGAGAAAGAAAGGGGCGGGGGAGAGTTTCATCAGAGATTTACTGGATTTGGCTCTCCAGGATGAGTCCCTAGAATCTTTGTCATTAAAAAGCTTACCGGGTAATTTTAATGATGACTTTCGAGGTGGATCATGGGCATGTATCAGAGCTCAGATAATTAGACATCAACCCTTGAATGAGCGACCTAAATATTCTAGATCATTTTCAGATTATTCATGAGCTTGTGATGAGATCAGAGTCTAATCCTCCTGGAAGAGAAGTGAGTGTCCAAAAGCCATTGAAACGGACCGCAGTGAGTGGTGGGGGGGGTGGGCAGGAAAGCCATCCGCGTGGTGGGTGGGGCCAGCAGGTGACTGTCCCCAGCAGGATTTGGGAGATGATTCTTGTGACAAAGTCTTTGCTGTTTTGCCTCCCAGGACCAGCCCTCGACCCCCAGAGTTTTTGTGAATTTTGTAAGCTAATGACTTTCAAGTGAATCTCTTTTCTGTTTTTGTTTTTATTTTCCTCCCATAGTTGAAAGGCACACGATCTATCTTAAATTCTACAGGTTTACATTTTCAAAAGTAGAACTTTACCTTTAAGCTATATCCTCCGTCAGTTACTCAAAACTCGTTCAGACAGTGAAAGGGTATCTTTGGTTTGCAGTAACAGGTTGTACCCATTCTCCTTTTCTATCTGTCCTGTTAGCTGTGCCTGTTTTTTACTTCTCCTAGTTCTTAATAGTCTCTAGAATTTTGGATTATTGTTTTTATAGTACATATCTCCTTTTAAAGAATAAAATTTGAGTAATATATGTTTCTGAATTGTAGCAGCAAGATATTTCGGTTTCGCTTTATTGAATTGATTCCTGTGGCCAATATCGGACTTTTTCTGCTATGGCAGTCTGCTTCCTTTCAGAGATTTGCTTCATCTCTTTACAAAGATAAGCTGCTGAAATAAAATCTTCAAGTGAGATGCATGATGTATTTTGTGAGCCCTGACATAGTTTTACTGAAATGGATATACTGAAATATCACAACCTTTTCTTTCTCTTCTGGGACACCTAGAATTGCTCTGTTTTATTTCTAAAATTATCATTACACTGAAGAAGGATGGGACAGTCTTATTTTTGTGACCAAGCAAGTAATAACTTATTTTATTTCTGCCCAGATGTTTGCTGGAATTTTACTTTGCCCTTTAAATTGCACTGGTATTCTTCTCAAAGCTAGAACAAACTATCCTCAAATTCGTATGGAACCACAGAAGACCTCGAATAGCCAAAGGAATATTGAAGAAGAAAACCTAAGTGAGAAGCATCACAATCCCAGACTTTAGCCTCTACTACAAAGCTGTCATCATCAAGACAGTATGGTATTGGCACAAAAACAGACACATAGACCAATGGAACAGAATAAAGAACCCAGAACTGGACCCACAAAGGTGTGGTCAGCTAACCTTTGACAGAGTAAGAAAGAGTATCCAATGGAAAAAAAGATAGTTTCTTCAGCAAATGGTGCTGGGAAAACTGGACAGCGACATGCAGAAGAATGAAATTGGCCCACTTCCTTACACCAGACACAAAAATAAACTCAAAATGGATGAAAGACCTAAATGTGAGACAGGAAACCATCAAAATCCTAGAGGAGAAAACAGGCAACAACCTCTCTGACCTCAGCCGCAGCAACTTCTTACTCGACACATTTCCGAAGGCAAGGGAAATAAAAGCAAAAATGAACTATGGGACCTCATCAAGATAAAAAGCTTCTTCACGACAAAGGAAACAATCAACAAAACTAAAAAGCAATGGACAGAATGGGAAAAGATATTTGCAAATGATGTATCGGATAAAGGGTTAGTATCCAAAACCTATAAAGAACTTACCAAACTCAACACCCAAAAAACAATCCAGTGAAGAAATGGGCAGAAGATATGAATAGTCAGTTTTCTGAAGAAGACATCCATATGGCCAACAGATACATGAAAAGATGCTCAACATCACTCTCATCAAGGGAAATACAAATCAAAACCACACTGAGACACCACCTCACACCAGTCAGAGAGTGACCAAAATTAACAACTCAGGAAACAACAGATGTTGGCGAGGATGTGAAGAAATGGAACCTTCTTCCACTGTTGATGGGAATGCAAACTGGTGCAGCTGCTCAAAAAAATAAAAATAGAACTACCCGATAGCCTGGAAATAGTGCTCCTAGGAATCTATCCAAAGGATACAAAAGTGCTGATTCATAGGGGCGCATGCACCCCAATGTTTATAGCAGCACTGTCAACAATAGCCAAGTTATGGAAAGAGCCCACATGTCCATCAACTGATGAATGGATAAGGAAGATGTGGTTTATCTATACAATGAAATACTACTTGGCAATGAGAAAGAACGAAATCCTGCCATTTTCAGCAACATGAATGGAACTGGAGGTTACTGTGCTAAGTGACAGAATTCAGTCAGAAAGAGACAGATATCATATTTTTTTCACTCATATGTGGATCTTGAGACACTTAACAGAAAACTAGGGGGGAAGAGAAGTATGTTTGTACTTAAAAATGTAATCTCAACTGAACCCAAGAGAGCCTTTCTTTACATTAAATTGTCTAAATGTGAACAAACTTGTTTTCGAAATTTCTACTGTATCTTCCATTATGCCCCTATTTTTATTCCTAAAATTGCTTATTGTGCAGTTTAATTTCAAACCAGACACAGAACTGTTGTATTACTCTTTTGTAAACTGTATTTTTTACAGAAATTTTATTACTATCAATTCTATCTTCTTTCTAATTTTTCTTATTTCCCATTTTAACAATTTTTTTATCTCAGCTATTTCTTCTGCTTTCTAAGGAATATCACTGTATATTCTTTTTCATTACATCCATTTTAATTGAACTCTTATTTATTTTCTTCAGTTCAAAAAACAAGTTTACCTTATTGTATCTGTGGATTTCTTATCTTCTACCTTCTAGTACCTTCTTTAGCAGTAATCTTCTATCTGTCGAGGATGCTTTTGCTGTCACTCACTTAGAACTTCCTCTCTCATGATTTCCCACCTCAGCTGTGTCCTCTAAAATCAGAAAGAGAGAGTTACAACGCTGTGTTCCACTCTACGCGTTTCCTTGGTGCCCCAATCTGTAATGCCTCCAACAAATAACTCAACATGGCACAAAGTCTTGGGTCGTGATCATCTTTTCCTCACCCACATATTCGTGTCCTTTATCGGCATCTCTCTGTTTCAGCCCATTATGACTTTATTTCAGAGTATCTATATCTGCTTATTTTCTTTGCATAATGTGAAAAGCTTCTAGAATGTTCCTCCTGAATACCAAAGTAAATCACAACAGCAGTCTTCCTCTGCATCTTCTAAACGTGTCTTGCTTGTCCTTGCTCTGCTATATATTTTCATAGGTCCCTTCTTGATTTTCTCCTCTTCCTTTACCCATAGATACTAAGAGAATTTTGTCTCCAGAAGTGGAAGGAAAGTCTGTTAACAGACCCCGTCAGCACATTTCCACGTGTCCCCCTCTGCCCACTGGTGCAAACTATTGTTCTAACGCTCATTTACCACCCTTCTAAGTCCAGATTTCCAGGAGCTTCTCTACTGGTGTATTGCCAAAAAGGGAGGTAGTGGTCTGCAGTCTGAACTAAAGAAATCATTTTTTTAAATTATTCCTAATCTGAACATCTGCTGGCGGTTTCCCACCGTCAACTCTTTCCTACAACACTTCATCTGAAAGGGCCTGTGGCCCTCCTGCCTGGCTGCTGTCGGGCGTGTGGGAGAATGGGGGCCGTTAGCCGGCAGGTCTCCCCAGACAGAACCTCGGTGAATGGTGCCTCATGTTTTGTTCTGTTTCTCTGTTTCTTCATTTTCGCACAACTCTTGGTTTGGGAGAAGGTAAATGAAACCTTTCTGACTTTTTAGAAAATACATCATTGCAGTCTCAAGGAACAAAAGCAAATTGCACTATTCAAATATAGAGAGGTTCCTCATTTCAGCTCCACGTGCTCGGCTCCGGGACTCCCGTGCCCTCAGGTTCCAGTGAGAAACCTTTGCATGCTGTCTACACAGCATTCTGAATTATTGAATCCTGCTCTGGCTTCGCTTACTGCCTCTTCTCCTCCGTGCTGCTCGCTCTCTCTCTCCGGATTCCTCTCTTATGGACGCTGGATCTTTCGCACAAAATCCCACACGTCTTCTCTGCTCCTTATTTTCGTCTCTTTATTTTGCCCCCTGAGTTCTGGAGAATTTAATAATGATGTGTTTTAATTCATTGATTTATTTCTTTGGGTTTCACAAGATAGCAGCCCGTGGTAAATACCGGTGAGGGTACAAACATTAGAAACGATCACACTTACTCTTGCTGTTTCAGGGACGGACTTTTCGGTCTCACGTAGCGCGGGTCTGGCTGTGATTTATGGAACCAAACTCCCCTCCCAGACCCAGGAATGTGCACTTGACAGTCTGCACCGCATCCCAGCGGATACTGTGATATTTTCACATAAGGGTGTGTGACATTTTCCCAGGCCAGAGTTTTCCCTGGGATATTTTGGGGAAATGTGAGGGGTTTTTTTTTTTCTTTTCTTTTAGAATTCTGAGCTGAAAACATAATAGACTTGGGACTTTTGATGAGTATCTTTCCAGATACTTTGAAAGGCTTCACAGAGTAAGAAAGATTGGGGGCCAAAGTAAAAGAAAAGCAGAGATGAGTAACATTGCAGAATAGATCAAGTTCATGACATCATTTAAGTTTTCTGCAGAGCCCACGCCTGAAACTACATCCATTCCACAGGAGGCGCAGTGATGCGAACCAGTAAATTCTTAGGGTTAATCTGTTCTATTTCATGCAATCAAGAACACTGATTATTACGTTTAATTTGCCATTACTGCTGTTGTATTCTATTTAATGATACATTTTCTATTGCCACCGTGAGCGCCTTCCTGGTCCTATATTCGTCCTTCTCCATGGCTTTCTGCTGTAGCTTAGACATGAAATGAGAGATGTTTACGCATTTTCATTCAGGTTATAGTCTTTCAAAAAAAAAGTATATCTCTGAGATATCACATAGTTCTTTCCCCTATTATTGAATATCTTCAAATGTCTGCTCATAGAACTGTTTTGTTGTGAACACTCATTCAACATGACTGCTGTGTGTCGGGGTTCATACAGTGTGGGGAGAGGTGCAGATTGTGTGCATTCCTGTTTTGATCTTTGAGGCATCAACGAGAGAAGCAGAGTGGGGGGGATCCAATCTGGTACAACGTTCAGTTTGGAAGATCAGGGACCCAGGGACTGGTACAACCAGGAAGAGATTTCCCACCACCGGAGTCGTAGAAGACGGTTGTCATTGTCTTCTCAAGTTCTCGTTTTAACGTGTTTATTTTGGTAACCCAGAGTTAGCCGGGTCACTGCTCCGCTCCTCAAGCTCTCAGAATGCCTGCCTGGTAACTGATTGGTCTCCAGCTTTATTCAGCGTGTTTTCTATACAATCAGCTGAAATCGAGCCTATGCATGTGTTCCTGTTTGTGTGGATTTTGGTTCTAGGTATCAGATCTGTGTTCCCTCTATGCACCTGTGTAGAGGCTCTCATCATGGCCGGTCCCGGCTGCCCCAAGAAAAGGGATATTAGGGATGACTGTGTGACTCAGTCATTGAGCGTCCAGCTTTGGCTCAGGTCATGATCTAACGGTTCGTGAGTTCGAGCCCCACGTCGGGCTCTGTGCTGACAGCTCAGAGCCTGGAGCTGCTTCGGATTCTGTGTCTCCCTCTCTCTCTGCCCCTTCCCCACTCACATCCTGTCTCTCTCTGTCTCTATAAAATTAAATAAACATGAAAAAAATTTTTAAAGAAAAGACATTAGTGGGCGGCTACTGAGCGCTGCCATGTGTCCATAGGTCACTCCCTGGAACTGCCGTGCTCACAGCTGGGCTCCCCTGAGTCCATTCTTGTACTGTTCCATTCATGGGGACATGTTTGACTTTCTGATTTATACATTGTAGCTTTTTCTAGAATTGAGTATTATAGAAAATGGTTTCCTATTTTTTCATTAGAGGAAGAAGAAGGAGGAGGAGGAAGGGAGGAAGAGGAAGAAGACAAAGGGAAAAGCGGGAAGAGAAAGGAGGAGGAAGAGGAGGAAAAGAAGGGAAACATCTCAACTTAAAGTCATGAGAGACGTTGAATACTGAGAACAAACTGAGGACTGAGGGGGAGGGGAGAGGGGGTGATGGGCACGGAGGAGGGCGCTTGTGGGGATGAGCACTGGGTGTTGTATGGAAACCAACTTGACAATAAAGTATAAAAGAAAAAATAAATAAAGTCCAGAGAACAATAGTAGCTAAACCTAGCTAATTTGCACTGACTGCTATCTTAAACCTGAAGTGCTCACATTTCCCAGGAGCGGTGTTGCCAACATTATAAAACATAACAACACAGCTTCCTTGGTAGATTGCTGTGAGTCACCTCTACTTTTCATCATCTAAGGCTTGCATTTAAAAAATAGGTCTTCTGGCAGTTTGGATAAGATCAGTTTTCTTCTCTCTCTTCCTTTTTATTTTTCTACTTTCTGAAGGCAAGTCTGTGTGTATTCGTCATCGGGGCTTCGGCACAAAATGTGACATAATTGGCAACTCATTGAAGACATGGGAATTTTCTCTTGTCTGCAGAGTAATCGTTTCTCCTAATAAGAAACACATGTGCGGACTTTTTTTTAAAACTGTGTCTAGACTTGGGATCTTTCCCAAGAGAGTTTCCAGGTGTTTATCTAAGCATAACGGGCCAAATTACTACATTTTAGAGGCTGGGAAATAGGCATGCATAACAGAAGTCTAAACGCGACTGGACGGCCTTGTAATTCTAACGTTAATTTGGGAACTGGAGAACCTTGAATGAAATGCGTGTGCTGGAATCGGGGGTTGGGTTTCCTGTGAATTTCTATTTGCTAATCTCAGCTGATACCCTTGTTTTCCATCCTCTTCCGCTTTGGGCTCTGCTTTGTCACTTGTGAAATGTAAGTTTCCCTAACTTCATGCAAACACTCACAGTAGGCCTGTGTCCTCAGATCTCCAATCACTTAACAAAGTTGCACTAATTCAGTGGTGAACTCAAAGCCGTGATACTCACTGAGATCCCAATGCACAAAACCCCGAAGAGGACCCTTGTGACTTGACTGCAGAAAGCTGACTCATAAATTTCTCTTTTCTTCCTTGAATGAACAAACTAAATTCTTCAAGGTTCCCAAAAGAAAACTGGCTGTGGCAACCAGTTACCGATTGTCTTTTGCCCAAATCCACTCTTCTACGTGGGATCTTGTTACTGGAAGTGTTGGGGTACGTTTCTTTGCCAGGACACGGACCGGGAGGTTCTGCCAGCAGGGCGGCGGGGGGCCTTGGAAGGAGGAAGGGACGAGGGCTTCCTTCTCTCCTGCGGGCTGTCGCTGGGCACCTTGCTGGGGCACTTCTCCCCAAAGGCAGAAATTCACTCCAGGTTCCTTCTCCCTTTGATACTCCCAAAGCTTTACCATCATGGACCTTCAGAGTTATTTCAGCTACACACTCAAAAATATATATGTATATAATAGAATCCTCTTCTCAGGGGTCTAAGTTCAAGTTCCATGGGATCCTGCCTCCAAAATTATATATTCTGATAACCCCAAATGATTTCCTTTCTTCCTTTTCCCCCTCACAGTAATGGACGATAACTATGTTGTGTGTGTGTGTGTGCGTGTGTGTGTGTGTGTGTGTGTGTTCTGGGCTCGCTACTTGTTTCTTCTCTGTTCTTTTTTAATTTTTAATGTTTATTTATTTTTGAGAGAGACAGAGCAGAGAGAGAGGGAGACACAGCATCTGAAGCAGGCTCCAGGCTCTGAGCCATCAGCACAGAGCCTGACGCGGGGTTTGAACCCACAAATTATGGAATCATGACATGAGCCAAAGTCAGATGCTTGTCTGACTGAGCCACCCAGGCACCCTCCTCTCTGTTCATTCAACACACCAATTATGGTGCAGCCAATGCCAATATTAAATCCCCTCCGTTGAAATAGCATTACCGCTTCTAATTTTATGACTGAATCCTAAAAAGTACACTATTTAGTAAAAATTATAGGACATAGATCCTTAAAGATGAAATGCTGGGTCACAGCTATTGTTCCGTAAAATAATTTCCGTTCAATACCAGTCTACAAGAACGACCAGAAGTTTTCTTTCCTCGGGTAGGAATGAGAGTATTTATTCACAGCCTTGCCTCAAATGGATCTCAGGTCTCCCCAAACTGTCATGACAAGTCTCCAGAGCTCTCAATCCTGTTCACACCCCACGACTGTGACCCTGGCCCACCGCTACAATGACATCACGCTGATTGTCTGTGACGATTGACGATTAAAAAGTGTTTCCGATGTTTTAGTAAGAAGCACACATGTTCGGATGCCTGTCACCTCAGTGCAGCTACGCAAAGTGCCTCACGCAAAACACGAATGTCCTTTGGAGTCTCCTGCAAGCCACGCTAGGAGAATCGCCGTGAAGATTATTGCCAATTTGGTTCAAAGTCATGTCCTCTTTCGTAGACTCAATAACCAGAATCATATTTGCCCTTCTCTGTTTAGGCGGCCTTGAAGTTCTAGAAGGCGTCTTTCCCCTTCCTGTGTCCCTTGACGTGTGCTCATGCGAAAGAACTTCTCTTGCCTGAGCAGTGATCATTTGCCATCGCTCAGCCAGTGGACACATCCCTTTACATCCTCACAAGCTTCACCATCAGGACCTGGTCAATGCAAAATATACACCTTGACTTTCCTCCGATGCGTACAGATTTTTTATCCCAATAGTTGGTGGTGTTTTGAGGGTGCTCTTGCTGTTTGGTATTTTTGTGGGTAATTTTAGTGGAAACTGTAAAATGGGATTTGAGGGGCGCCCGGGGGGCTCAGTCGGTTGAGCATCCAACTCTTGGTTTCGGCTCAGGTCATGATCTCACGGGTCATGAGTTTGAGCCCCACATCCAGCTCCCCACTGATGGTGTGGAGCCTGCTTGAGATTCTCTCTCCCTCTCTCTCTGCCCCTCTCCCACTCATTTTCTCTCTCTCTCTCATAATAAATAAACTTGGAAAATTAAATGAAAATAAAATGGAATTTGACTGTTTTAATTCAATTTGCTATTTTCTACAAAGTGTGTGTGTGTGTGTGTGTGTGTGTGTGTGTGTGTGTGTGTTTTAACAGAAGGAAAAACCATAGTTTAAGATGTGTTGCATTAGTTCTGCCAATGATAGTTTTATTGGATTATGTAAAATCACAAGCAATTAATATAATAGTGACAAAGCAGAAGTAAGACAAAAGCTGTTTTTGAAGCAAATATGTGAAGTCTCAAGGTACCCACTTGTCTGTTTTTTGAGAAGGTAATGAACACTGAAAATAATTTTTTTTTACTTTTTAAAAGACCATCACCAATGACTGCTAATAATCACCAATCAGCATGCAAATGCAAAATCCTCCGGTTCTACCAGTGCCTAACATCTGCCTAGAAAAGGTAAAGAGGGAACCCCTGTTTTTTTGTCCCTCCTTCCCTTGGGTGACTTGAAACAAATTACTTTGGGTCTCTACCCCAACAGTTGCATTGTCAAAATAAAATGAGTTTTAATTGGATTGACGTTATTTGGATTCATTTCTATGAATTAAGAGCTACTTCCGGTGATCTGTTCCATCTGAGAGGACTCGTTAGGAGCAAGGAACGAGCAAATGCTGGATGAATTGCAGCCGGCTAGTGTCTTCTCAGAACTAACTCGATGGACGTGCCGTGGATGGATGAACCTTTGTGTTCCCTGAGGTCAACGTGTCGATCAGTAAACCCTCAACTAGAAGCCAAGGGTCCTCATCAGTGTTGGGGGTGTTTTGAAGAGCACGGAACATTTGTAAGAGACCATTTTACTCTCCAGAAGATCCTGATCTGGCCGGGAAGAGACAGGCGACAAGTAGGGACAAATACGGCGCCCGTGTTTAAGAGACACATGACGCGATGCTGACCGTCGAGTTCTCACGTCTTATTTCCTGCCGGTTCTTGTGCCTGCGTCTCTGCTTCCACCTGAAAGGCCTTGGGACTCAGCTCTCCTCAGGGTCTCCAGGCCCCTCCTAAGCGCTCGGAGACAGCTCTGCTCTCTGACAGCCTTTGAGAGTCTGGGAGCCTTCGGCAGCTCCGGGCGTCTGTAGTTCTGCCACAGACTCTGTCTCAGTGTGGGCCACTCACCACAGAGGCGCCCCAGTGCGCCTGCGGTCAGGGCTTCCTTCTCCAGAGCGCACCGGAGTTCAAGCCCTGCCTCCTCCTCACACTCTCCTGTCACCCCTGCGACACAGAGACCGTCCTCTGGTCTCGGCGGGTGGGAAGTCACGTTATGACGCACCAAATAGCCCTCACACCAGTAATCTGTAGTAGCTTTTCACGTGAACACGCACACTCACCAAGCAGATGCACGCTCGGCCGAAACTCCTATGTTTACACTCCCCCCACCGTTTCCTGGGTGCTGCCTCAAGGAATCATGCATATTTAGTGTGAGGTTTGCTGTTCATGGTGGTGGGCTCACATCTGTATTTCTAATCATTTTAACAATTTCAAAATTGAGGACGGATTAGATTGTCGTTTTTAAATTCATGAGGTAGCTGACAATTCACTCTGGGAGCGTGCGATGCACCAGCTCCGGGGCTTTGTTTCTGTCTTGTGCGTGTATCATAGTCCTATTTTGGAATCAAAGTTTCTTCCAAAAATCTTTTAAAGCCACCTGTCCTTTTTTTTTTTTAAGGTTGATTTAGTTAAATTTAAGAAATACAATTTAAATGACCAGCTAAACTGGGAACTCAGAAATTACAATGTATGCATTTAGGGAAAGAAAGAGCGGGAGTGTTGGGTCCCCCCACTGACGTGCAGATCCCTCTGCTCCCCTGGGGCCCCACGGACTCATCACGAGCTCACACGTCAGCCCCTTCATATGAGCAAAGCTAATACTGCCTTTTTTTTAAAAAATTCTTTAATGTTTTATTTATTTTTGAGAGAGAAAGAGACAGAGTGTGAGTGGGAGAGAGGCAGAGAGAGAGGGAGACACAGAATCCAAAGCAGGTTCCAGGCTCTGAGCTGTCAGCACAGAGCCCGATGTGGGGCTCGAACCCATAGACTGTGAGATCATGACCTGAGCCAAAGTCGGACGCTTAACCGACTGAGCCGCCCAGGCGCCCCTAAAGCTAACACTTTCTTCTGAGGGTCGGACTGGACACTCTGCTTTAGAGATCACTGCTCCCCCCCCAGGAGAACCCTTTAACGCCTAAGCATTTAGAACGCAGCTGTCTTTTCTCCGCCGGCCTGTGCTTCCCATGAAGTGACAGGTAGGGAAGGGTCACAAGACACAAAGAAGCTGTGGGAAGAGAAGGAGACGACACATCCAGGAATATAAATGTGCTTTCTCGCCTTCCCGGGGTTGGGATGGAGGACCAGAGGGCGAGGCTTTCTCGACGGGAGAAGTGTGGGCACGGGAGCTGGATCGGGCCGTTAGGGGGTGAGAGAAGGATGGGGTTTCCAAGCGGGGGGCGCAGTGAGCAGGACCCTTCGGGCAAGGAAGCGCCACATGGGAGCCAGACGGAGCAGCTGGTGCGGTAGGTAAGGTGGGGATGTACGTGTGACCTCCGTCTCCTAACCCCACCTGCTAACAATACAACAGTGTAGCCGACTTCTGACCTTGTCCTGGAGAGTCTTAAATCGTCCACTTCCCTGCGTCTCTACGCCGTCACCCGGGCCACCACTGCCACCAGCCTGCACCACCGTGGGGGCTCGCCCTCCCAGCCAGGCGTCCAGCGTTCAAGGGGCCCCGCTCCCCCGTCCTTCCCCGGCCTCCCTCACCGATGGACTCAGTCCCCTGAGCGGCCCACTCCGTCCCCGTCACCGCTGCGGGGCCTGGTGTCACCTGCTGTGTGCCGGGAGCACCGCCCCGAGCGCTCTCTGTTCCCAGATGTGAGCTGACACCATGCCCTGGGCGACGCCTCCCTCCGCCCCCGGGGCTGAGCCAAACCCCCCTGTGTCATCGCCGCCGCCTCCCTGGCTGCAGTCAGAGAACATGCCTTGGTCTCAAAGGCCCTTATAAATAAATAACATTTATTCTTTAAAAATATCATCTCAGGGGCACCTGCGTGGCTCCGTTGGTTAAGTCTTGACTCTTGATTTTGTCTCAGGTCGTGAGCTCAGGTGGTGAGACGGGGCCCCCAGTCGCTGAGCGGGAAACTGCTTCAGGGTCTTTCTCTCCCTCCACCTCCTCCCCCACTCATTCCTCTCTCTAAAAAAAAAAAAAAAAAAACAATAAATAAAAGAAGAAAAAAATCATGTAAGCGCAGAGTTCAGGAAGTCAGGAAGGGGGAGTATAATCCATGTATGTAATGGAGCTGCACAGTCACAGGGGTGCCGCCGGCGGGCGCTCAGCCTGAGGTGTGGACGCTCACGTCGCCATGTTGTTCACCTCAACTACTGTAACACCGTGCTTCAACTACCCATGCACGCGTTCATGCTGGTAAAATAAGCCCAAAGACGCAGAAGGGAGGAAAGATACAGGCTCATAAAAAAATTAAAGAATTGATTTGTAATTTTGTGCAAGGAAGTGAGAATCCCCACGGTGATCTTCTAATACAACCCAAATGATCAGGACCTACCTTACGAGAGAAATTAGGCCACGATCAATTAGCAGTGAAGAATCAGAAGCAGATTTTCTAAGAAATAGCCCCCAGGGGCACCTGGGGGGCTCAGTTGGTTGAGCGTCTGTCTTCGGCTCAGGTCATGATCTCACGGCTTGTGAGTTTGAGTCCTGCCTTGGGCTCTGTGCTGACAGCTAGGAGCCTGACACCTGCTTCGGATTCGGTGTCTCCCTCCCGTCTCTGCTCTTCCCCTGCTCATGCTCTGTCTCTCTCTATCAAAAATAAATAGACATTTTAAAAAAATTTTTTTAAAGAAATAGCAAAACAAATATTTTCACAGAAGAATCTGCAAGTCCTTGAGTGCGACCTGTCCCCGGTGGAGGGGGTGGTTGGGGTGACGTAGAGGCGGCCCTGGCCCCACATAGGCCTCCCTGTGAGGATCAGGGGGCTCCGTCATTCAGCGAACAGGCGGCTCCTTGAACTCCAATTAGTCCCTCGCCTCTAAATGAAATGACCAATTCTGAGTTTCTAAGCGAGTTCTTTTTTTCCAGAGTTCATCTGGGTTTTTTAGAAGTAGGTAGATTTCAATACGTAGGAATTAAGTAGGTAGATGTGAACGTACACATGTGTGTAGTAATCATAGACATAAAGTCATTAGACATTGGGACCCATTAATCAATGACAATCATAAGTGAAGGTGACCACATGATAACTAAAATCAACGTGTGCCCGATACGTTGTTTCAAAAGCTAAAGCCCACGAGCCGTATCAGCTGGTGCATGGAACCAAGGAATCATGGCCGTGGGTCAGGAACCACACGGGCACCAGGTGGTACCAACAAGGAACACTTCCGCACGCCGTGTTGCAATAGGACTTTGCCAGAGCTCAAAAATATTTGAAAGGTTTGAAAATATATCACTACATATTCAATTTTCTTGTCAAAATGACTATAAACGATCACTTTAAAAAAAGATTTACTTTTTAAAAGCTGTGCCAGAAGAATCACATTTGTTAAAAGAGACACGACAATTTGTCTCTTCGCTTGTGTGCAGCATGACGCGAAGCAGGAAATGTGAAACGTGTTCAATCCGATTCTGTTGTGTCTAGTGCGCTAGCGGACGCGTCCCCTAAGCGAGAACTCGCAGAATAAGCTCTGTTACCGACAGCGTAGGTAGTTGTCCGTCCCCCTCGAGGATCCGTTCAGTCCCAGATCCTCCCGTTATACTCAGTGGTGTGTTGGTAAATGTGTGTTAACTCGCTTTCCAGAAAGGGAGTCTTGATTTACAGGAGTTGCCAACGCGCTGGGTCCAAACACTCTAAATGTGGTTGATTCTGAGCTGGCGGCTCCACGTCACGCACAGTTGGCTCGTGAGCTGGACCGGCCCCAACACACCTCCAACTCTAGACAAGCATGCGCATCGCGGCACTGCGCACGAAACCGAGCATTATCGTGAAATATGCTCTTGCTCAATAAAATCAAGATAGTTTATAATAGGAATAGATGACGTGTCATGTTCAACAATCATGACACATCTACCTGGCCACAAAAGTCAATGTGTTCGTTTAAAAAGTTAATTCTGGGGTGCGCCTGGGTGGATCAGTTGGTTAAACGTCTGACTTCAGCTCAGGTCATGATCTCACCCACCGTTCATGAGTTTGAGCCCTGCATTGGGCTCTGTGCTGACAGCTCGGAACCTGGAACCCGCTTCGTACTCTGTGTCTCCCTCTCTTTCTGATCCTCCCCTGCTCTCACTCTGTCTCTCTCTCTCTCTCAAAAATAAATAAACATAAAAATTTTTTAATAAATAAATACAAAGTAAATACAGGAGATCCTAAACACTGACAGTTTGACTATGTGTCAATAACACACCTGACTTTTTGAAATCTAGTATAGGTATAATTTTGATAACATTTACTTTTTTAATGTTTATTCATTTATTCATTTTGAGAGAGAAAGGAAGTGGGAGAGAGGCAGAGAGAGAGGGAGAGAGAGAATCTCAAGCAGGCTATGCACTGTCAGCACAGAGCCCAATGTGGGGCTCGAACTCACAAACTGCGAGATCATGACCTGAATCAAACTCAAGAGTCAGATGCTTAACGTAATGAGCCATGCAGGCACTTCCTATAACATTTGTTTTTTATTATTTTAATAGTTTAAGTTTTAAAATAAGTTTATTATTCAGTGTTGCTCTGTGCCTTTCTCCCCAAATGGAGGGGACCAGCTTCTTAGCACCAGTGCCTTGTACAAATACTTACGCATACTCCAATATTCAGAATATACACACACACACAAAATATATATGCTTTGCTGACTCAGTGTTCTCCAATTAAGGAAGAAAACTGAAGGAAAAGATATTTATTGCAGTGTGAATCAGCTTCAGCAAGTCAACGAGAGCTAGATTTTTGAGTGTTCTGGAATCGGTCTTATGGCCACAGACCCTTGAGAGGCCAAGGTGTTCTGTTTGACAAGCCCTACACCTTAGACGCTTTGTATCCACAGATGACGACGGACACCATATTGGTATCAGTGCATTTCTTTAATGTTTATTGATTTTTGAGAGAGAGAGAGAGAGAGAGAGAGAGCTGGGGAGGGGCAGAGAAGGAGGAAGACACAGAATCCGAAGCAGGCTCCAGGCTCTGAGCTGTCAACACAGAGCCCGATGTAGGGCTTGAACCCTTGAACCGTGAGACCATGACCTGAGCCAAAGTCTGAAGTTGAACTGACCCAACCCCCATTGCGGGGACATTTCTTATGTAAAAAAATGGTCTTTCTTATTGAAGCTTGAATACACTTTCTGACATCCCATGGTGGGACTTGAAGGCAACTTTGAACACATCTCTTAATTTTTTTTTTTTTTTACCTTTCAGTTCAAAGCAAGACCTTGAGTCGACTTTGCCTGAGGAAAAAGGAATTTTAAAAATGTGCTTCCTATACGTGATTTAAGCACTCATTCGTCCGTACATACAGTCATGACTCACACGTCAAGGCTTTCCGGGTGTGGACACAGAGCGGCTGCAGGGGGCCTGGGCTGGAGACACAGCCAGGGGCCGCCCACAGACAGACATGGGCCCTCGCGGGGCCACCTGAAGGCAGGACCGTGCTGAGGGGCTGTCCCCTGCTGGTCTGGCCTCCTTGGGGGGGGGGGAGACAGGGACGTCCCCCAG
The DNA here is from genome assembly GCA_004023785.1 of Mungos mungo. NCBI lineage: Eukaryota > Metazoa > Chordata > Mammalia > Carnivora > Herpestidae > Mungos > Mungos mungo. The sequence goes on along the minus strand of PISW01007043.1, from coordinate 19,408 downwards.
GAGCAGGTCACGAAGAAGCTGCCCCAGGGAGGACGATACTTTTACATGAAAGTCGTTTCCCTCTATCCTGTTTGCGCCAGAGCGCCCTGGGAGCCAGAGGGCCCGTGAGCGCTGACACGCAGGAGGGCCCTTGACATTCCAGGAGGGAACCTCAGTACGCCGGAAATGTGGGGCCTGTGCAAAAGCCCCCACTTTGTAGCCCATGGGGCCTGCACAAGGGCCCCCACTTTGAGGCCCACGGGGCCTGTGCGCTGGTGAGTGATCTGTGTTGAAAAACGGCTCTCGAAAGTCAGAGGGCCGTCAGCGACCATGGAAACGATTTTGTAAAAACCTCTCTTGACGATTCAAATAGATGGGGCAGAGTCGCTTGAAAGCGAGTTTAGAGAAGTTGAGATGAATGAAGAACTGTTGAAAATGATGAATTTTCCCAACAACACTGTCATCAGATTCAGAAATAGGCAATGAACTTTCTCCTTGTTACAAAAGCAATGTTTTCATGGAAGAAGGAGGGAAGGGAAGGAAGGGTAGGGCAAGGGAGGGGAGGGGAGGGGAAGAAGTGGGGAACGCAGGTCAGCAGAGAGAAGAAGACTGAACTCCTGAGTATTCCCCGCTGAGAGACCGCTCTGCGCATCTGGTCAAGATCTCCAGATCAATGGGTCTGCGTTTGCTGAAGGCAGACTAAATGCGGCCTCCTGAGGCACGTCCCCGAGGGCGGGGGTCCCGCCACTGCTCTCCGCCCTCAGTCGTCTGTGCTTGTTACCTCCCCCACCACCGCCCTTCACGTCAAAGGGGGATAAAGTCCTCACGGCAGCGTAGAGTTGCCACCAGACTGTTTTAACTCAGCCCCGCGCCCAGAGGACTGCGCCTCCCCAGCGGCGGGGAACTGGGAGCTGCTGGCCGCCTCCCTCCTCCCGCACCGGTCCTCCAGCGGCGGGGTCTGAGCCGTGTCAACTCGCCGTGACCACAAGTTAGGGGACGCTGGTGTAGTTGGAAGCCGTGGGCTCAGCGCCCACAGCCAAGGAAGAACGCTTGAGCCGACGTCGGTGCAGAAAGGTGATTTATGAAATCAAGGGGCCAGACCCGAGGTCTGGAAGAACCGCCCTGGGGTTGTGAGGAGGGACTGGCTACGCACTTGGGACTTGGGGGAGGTAAAGGCAGGAGGAAGTTTCCGGAAGGACTTTCACATGCTCAGGAGGACTCGCAGGGTCCTGGGGACCTGGCTGTGGTCCGGCTGAGGCTGTTTTCCCCTCTAGCAAAGCATTAACGTGCAGACAGCAGGGAGCCTCTGGAGGAATGTTCTACTCTGCCCGCCTCAGTGGGCTGCAGGTTATAAGGAAATCTAATTTCATCTATATTTCATTCTGTCTCTGCTCCCCACACCGCTGGGATCAGCATTAAAAAGGAAGCCAGGTGACTCAGTTGGTTAAGTCTCCAACTTTGGCTCAGGCCACAATCTCACAGTTCATGAGTTCGAGCCCAACATCGGGCACTGCACGGATGCTGCGGGCCCTGCTTGGGATTCTCTCCCTTCCTCTCTCTCTTCCATTCCCCTACTCTCTCTCTTTCTCTCAAAATAAATTAATAAAAACTTTAAAAAGGGGGGGGGTAAATGAGACACAGAAGTAGGGATTTCATCAACTCCTGCTCGATGGAGAAAAATGAAATATTAGGAGACAGAGCAGGAGACTGTCAGAACTTTACCGAAGTTTTACTGCGAGTGTGCAAGCGTTGGCGGTTGGGGCTGTGCACCACATCTTCACGTATTTCTCAGGGAGGGTCCCCACCAGCAACGTGTGAGAAGTCCCTCTAACCCATCACACCGCCTCTGCCTCGGCTCCCGCCTGCCCCCGGCACCCAGTGTGCCCCGCGCCTTGCCGCGCCAACCAAAGTCCATCGGTTCCATTGTAACGGCCGCGTAGTATTTACTTACATGAATAGGGCTCAGATTGTTTAATCAATGCCCTCACATTTTGGCTCAATGAACGATCTTTTTTTTAACATAGAAGATTTCAAACGATTTACAGGTTCTGCGGTCTTTAAAAAGACGCTTCACCACGTGCATCTCTTACACAAGATTTAAATTGGAAACTTCGGAGGGCCCTCTGTTTCGGTAACTCTGCAGGTCTGGAAGAAAACATATTTATTACCCCATTTGTTTTTTTTTCCATTGTGACTCCAGAGACTCAGAATAAATAGGATGCTCAAGATCAGGGAGGTGAAAATTGGGCAAGCTTCGTTTAGCTACTTGGCGCTTGGCTTAGCTGAGAGAAATCCCAGGATCCATGTTCCTGTCAGAGCACGGTGAGTTCTGGAAGCTTTGCCCCCACGCACGTGTTCACGCCTCTTCGAAGACGGAGGTCGTAACACAGGCAACTCAGCTCTGCTTCAGAGTGCTTCTCTTGTCCCTTCTTCCCTCCTCCTCCTCCTCCTCCTCTCCCTTCCTCCTCTCCCTTCCCTTTCTCTCTTTTGCTCCCTTTCAACCCACCTCCCACCTTTAAAAGTGTATTTGCAGAGGTGTAGTCCTTTCTCTGCCCTGTGACGAGCAGCAGTTTGGAGACTTTTCGGCACAGGCTACGATAAAAATCAATCAAGCAACAAAAGCCCACATCTTGTGATTCCTCATGATCCCGAATACGGTCTCCGCTCACTGGTCGCGATGCCTCTCCTCTGGCGAGAATCAACCCTGTGCACTTGAGCCAAAGCCCAACCTTCCCCAGCCCCCTGCGCAGCTCTGCAGGGGGGCGGCAGGGGGAGTCGTGCCCTCTCTCCACAGGGCCTTCCCCAGACCTCAAGACCCTCCCAGCAGCCCCCACTCACAGGCCCTGAGCTCCGTGCTGTGCAGGCAGGACAGCCCCAAGTCCCGGCACCCCCCTCTGTCTTCATACACAACCTCGCGGTGAGCTATCACGAGAAACCCCGGGGCGCGATGGGGTCCCAAAGCAGGCTGCTGGACCCCCTGCCGCGGGCCACCCTGAGAGTCCGAGGCAGGGGCCACATGTCAGGTGTCCCCAAAGCCTTTCCTGACACCTTTGAGCCTTTTTTAGGTTTATTTATTTATCTTGAGAGAGAGGTTGGGGGGGAGCAGAGAGAGAATCCCAAGCAGATGGCGACGTGCAGAGCCCTACACGGGGCTCGAACCCATGAACCATGATATCATGACCTGAACTGAACTAGAGAGTCAGACACTTAACCAACGAGGCACCTGGGCGCCCAGCCTTTGCACGGCCTTCATATGCGTCATGGAGCCGTTTCTCCTGCATGTTCTTCAACTCCGTCTGCAGCGTGGGAACGTGGGGATGTGTCTGTGCCCACTTTGGTGATGGCCGCTGTGTCACCTCAGTTGGAGATGAGAGAGGAGACACTCATCCCCACAGATACACAGGGCCGGGACGAAGAGCTGGTCGGTGGATGGAGAGTATGGGCGGGTGGGAAGGGGCAGGGGACGCTGCTCCATGTGGGGAGACATCAACGGAGCAGGCGCTGAGTGACGTGAGCCTTGTGGATATGTCCGGGAAGGACACTGTGGACACAGGGAACGAGACGTGCAAAGGCCCTGAGGCAGGAGTGGCCAGGAAGACGCCACGGGAAACGTCCGGAGGCTGGGAGCCTGGAGCCGAGTGAGAAGGGGCGTGAGGTAGGGGACGAGTCACAGAGGCAGCTGGAGACAGCTCGCCTGTGGCCCCACAATCCACGCTAGGGTTCTTCGGAGTTTGTCTGAGTGACGAGAGTCCTTTTTTCTTAACTTCAAACGGCAGGAAAACGCACGAGAGGAATTCTACCCCTGGACGTGAGTAAAAGCTTCGTGAAATGCACTCTGAGCTCAGACGCCAGCTTAGTTGATGAGCTGACCGCCGAGACTTTGTTCCACCAACCTGATCCGCACACTGAAGAGACGGTGACACGGGAGGGTGCGCAGGTGCCGTCAGGCCCCGATGTGCCGGCAGCTTTCCTCTTACCATAAGAAGATCTTGCAGGGAGGCCCCTAACTGTGTTCTCTTCCCCGAACCCGGGCTCCCGGTTTCTCCTGCTGGGCCCTCTCCTTCCCCTCCGCATCTGAGTGCAGGCAAAATGAGTCCTAAGTCATCAAAAGCAATCCTGGCTTGAACTTGGAAGTGATGGGGGCTGGGGGCCTCCACCTGTGGTCTCTGCACAGTGTCCTAGAGTCTGGGTCGGGGATGGGATGGGTGGGGGCCGGGACCCCCCCAGAGAGACCCCACCCCACATGCAGGGGGAGCAGCTGGCCAGGCACCTGTGATGCCCGCGGCCTCTCTGCCCCGAGCCGGCCCTGAGGACAGGCAGCCGCATGCCGGCTCAGGGGTCCAGCAGCCAGGGAGGCCACCGAGGGCCAGCATGCCCCAATAATGACGGGTTCTTGAGAAACAGCTAAGGCAGAATTCCTGAGACGTCTTTGGTACAAAACGGTGGTTTTATGAAAGCGCAGGGACAGGCCCCGGGCAGGAAGGGTGGCTGACTGCGTACTTCCACGTTAGTGGGGGTTACAACAGCCCGAGTCTCTAGGGAGTTTGGAAGCAAGGCTTTCGGGGCCTCGTTGAGATAAGGTTACTTGTCGTCTCAGTGACGCGAAAACGTGAAGGAGTGAGGCGGCCGCGAGGTCCCGGAGGAAGGCCGCGCTCTGCTGCCTCGGGGGTCATCTGTGGGTGCAGGCGGGGAGGAGATTCCGTTCAAGCTGCGTGTCTCTGCCTTGTTTCCCTCATCCCTGAGGCTGGATTTGCGGTCGAGGATGAAGAAGACACTTCCAGTCGGGAAACTGCCTCCAGGACAGGGAGGAAGCCCCCTTCCGCTGTGGGAGGGCCCGCCCCCGCCCCCCCACCGGGTTCTCCATCTCGAGGCACACTGGGGTCGGCTGCGGGCCGCGACCTGCCCGTCCCCAGCCCCAGAGATTCACGTCATTGGACCCCGGGGACTTTCGGGAGCCCCCGGCCTATCGTCAGGTGTCAGGTGCCACCCAGGCTGTGACCCATGGGGCACCAGAGCCCGCCTGCTGATTCGAGTTTTGCTTTCCGGCCGTGTGCTTGAGGCTGCGTGGCTGGGTGCCCAGGGCCGGCTTCTGCGTTAGGCACCGCGGTACCGAGCCCATGGCCCCCTGCCATCACAGGGGCCCCCAGAAACGCTGTATATTTTTTTTAAATCAGAAGGAAAAAAAAGGGAATACAGCCCAGTCTGGACTATATTCATCTTTACACCAATGCAGTTGTGAAATACAATTTTTCACCGGAGGAAGGAGCCCATGAAGGTCCAGGCCCCTTAGAGCCGTGATGCAGCCCACGACCTCACCCCGCCAGTCTGTAAAATGGGTTTGCAGCAGGATTCTCGCAGAGTCGTGACACCGAGGCTTCTGTTTCCAGGAAGGAACGTTATTCATGCCGGCGGCGCTCAGCTGGGTTCTTCCCCGGAGAACGGAGCCCCGAGTGCCGCAAAGCGTAGTTCTTCATACATGTTTTACTTCTTTGTTTCCCATTTATGGTAACACGCAGACATGCGTCTGATGAAGGTCGGGATTACAGGGTCGTGAGGGATGTCACGCTCGCGGACAGCCGGGTTGCCTTGAGGATTGTTGTTCTTCCCCCCCTTGGGGAGGGGCCCCGACCACGGGCAGCAGGGCACCGCAGGCTGCTGGCGGGGCCTGGGCACACGCATTGCGTCTCCTCCTCCTCCAGCTCGGGGATTTGTCCAAAACTGGCGTTGCTGCACCGGCTGCCCCACTTCCCATAACACCGCCTCGAAGGTGCATGGAAACCTGTCCTTCTTACAGCGTCTTTTATCTTCTGCGAGTTTTTGGGGACGGGAAGCGGACGCCCCCGGAAAAAGCCGGGCACAGTGCTCTGCACTCGGCAGGTGTCCAGCCAGCACTGCCCCTCTGAACGGGATGGAGGGGGCAGGCGGGCTCTCGAGATCACATCCGTGACAGGCCGGGGATGGAAGTCCTTTCCAAGAACGTCTCTCTGCGGTCCCCAGATCTGGTGTGGCCATCGGGGTGGCCCGGGGAACCTCGTGCTGGCCCCAGATCTCCTAAATCAGCAAATCTAAGGGGCAGACGTATGATCAGTCCCCCGTGAGTGCAAGAATCAGCCACACGTGGGGGTCACGGCTTTGGGGTGCCCCCGGCCAGATGCTCTCTGCTGGCATCTCCAGACCCCCCCCGCCCCTTCGCCACCCCACTTTGCGTTTCAGCTGCGACTCTTGGCAGCTCCATGAGTGACCCCTCCTGCCGTCGAGGACCCCGTGTGCGCTTCGGGGACGGGGAGCCACCCGCCGTTGCCTCCCTGCCCCGCCCCCACCCGCTCCCACGTGCAGCTGTCTGCACGTTCTGGAAAATACTCGGTCCTGGCTCGTCTCGGCAGCTGGACCCCCCGGGGAGCCTCGCCGTCCCTCTCCATCGGTCTCCATGCCCTCCTGGCATCCTCGTGAACCTCCGTGCACCTGCCCCCCAGACTGAGCACCTGCATCGTCCCGGAGGGTGACCTCCCGGCAGGCGATGCCACAGTCCTACGGCGACCGCCCCCAGGGGCCCGACACGCACCCGAGACACCAGCGCTGGCCTCTCCCCTTTACGGCCCTGGATTGTGGCTTCTCCCGACGTGTCCGCCCTATGGCAGCTGGGGGACGTGCAGGGTCCCCCCGCCCAGGCTGATGACCCTGGAGCTGGGCAGAAGGAAGGGGCTGCGGGTCACACGGCCGGGCCGAGCTGCCGCTTCTCCGGCTGGGCATCGCCGTTCGGCGAGCCCCCGGCGGCCCGCCTGGCCCCTGGAATCTACTTGTCCAAAGCTGGCTCACCCCGCTCAAGGGCACCCTAGTCGCACTTCGGATTCTGGAAAGGGCTTCACTGAAATCGTTTTTCCCCTGTGATTGATGAGCCTAAAATCCAAGCCGTGAATGCCGGGGCAGCCAGATTACCCCACTGCCGAGGCAGCCCCATAAGGCATCACGGAGGCGGCCACATCAGAGGGGTCTCTTCCAGGACAAACGCAGGCTTCTACTTAAGTTTTATGGGGGTCTCCACCTCATGTCTCCTCTGGAGAGCGCACAGAGCTTTTCCGGTCGAATCTGTCCCGGAGGAACCCAGCGGACCAAAAGCCGCGCCATCTAGTCTAACAGGTGCAGGGGAAGAGGCATCTCCTTGGAGGACACGCACACCTTCTCCTCCTCCCGCCCTGTTCATGGGCAGATGTGGGGCGTGCGCACCTGCAAGCGAGGACGTTCCTTTCCAGGAATCACCCGCCAACCGGGTCCGAGATGAGGGCTGGAGAAGGGGTCTTGTCATTTTGTACAGGGAGAACCGGGTGGGATCTCCCGTCTGCCGGGCTGCCTTCCGCGGCCACGTAACTTCTCCTGGGCCTCAGCCTCCTGACTCACAACTCAAGATGACGATGTCCACGTGAAGGGGAGTTAGGAGACCATGTCCGAGAAGAAAGGTGGACGTGCACACGGTGAAAACTACCTCCCACACTCAGGGTCTCTTGGGCCACGTGATTTAAAAATATGTTTGTATGAGACCCCAGGGGGCTCAGTCGTTTGAGCGTCTGACTTCAGCTCAGGTCATGATCTTGAAGTTTGTGGGTTTGAGCCCCAAGCAGACTCTGTGCTGACAGCTCAGAGCCTGGACCTGCTTCGGATTCTGTGTCGCCCTCTCTCTCTGCCCCTCCCCTGCTCATGCTCGCTCACTCTCACTCTCTCAAAACATAAATATTAAAAAAAAATGTATTGAAAAATAAAAAATAAGGATAAAAATATGCTTGTGTGGAGTTTTGTATCTCAGGTCACACGGGTTTGGTCCCTCGACACATTTCTCTTTCCCCTGCAGACACATTATCCCAGGAGGGTGAGCTCAAGCCCGAACCTTCGCCCAGGCCACTATCTGGGGGCCGATGTCAGCGCTGTGCACAGCCATCAACCAGGCCCTTCTGAGTGCCGTGCCTGCACGTGACCTTGTGCATGACTTTGAGGAGTTCAGTCTGGTGCTCCGGACCTCTTACCTGGAGGGGGAGTGACGGGCGGGGCCGGTGGGCAGAGCATCGGCCTTGGCATAGCTAGAGGCTCACAAAGCAGAGTTGCTCTCCGTCACTTGTGGGCCTTCCTGGCGCCCTTGGCTACAGGTTAAGAGCAAAGCCAACCTCCACCCTGTAGTTTGTTCCCGGCATGAACCACTCTTACTAACACACGGGCAGCACGTTTAGGAGGAGAACGGAGCCCTAGATCCACAGGGATGGGGTCAGGGGTAAATATCGTTACCAGATGCTGCTTATCATGAACTTTCATGGCCGAGTCCATGATGATTAGCAGAAAGATTAGCACAAAAATCCTTTCTACAAGGAGCGTGTAAGCAGACTAAAGACACAAAGAAACAAGACAAAACCTCTTTGGGGCATTACATTCCTAACGGGCAGTGTCAGCTCATCAATATCCAGGGATCAGCAAAGTATGTCACTACCTGCATTTTAAATAAAGTTTTATCAAAACACAGCACATCCATTCCTGTGCGCATTGCCCACAGCCGATAGAGCTGAAACGTTGAAACAGAGACCATTCGACCCACAGAGCCTTCAATAGTTGCAGTCTGAGCGTCTACAGAAAGAGTTTGTCAACCCTGTTCACGACAGTCTTGGCGAACCGTCCGCTGAACGGAACAAGGAGCCCCCCTCGTGGAAGGAACAAGAGTTGATTGGTTCTTAACCTTGACCCTCGGTGGGGCTGGGGCAGGTTGGAGGCTGCCTCGTGCTTGAAGAGAATGGACATGGGAGCGCCTGTGGCTCAGTTGGTCACGCGTCCAACTTCGGCTCAAGTCATGATCTTGTGGTTCGTGAGTTTGAGTCCCACGGGGGGCTCCGTGCTGACAGCTCAGAGCCTGGAGCCGGCTGTGCCTCCCTCTCTCTGCCCCTCCCCTGTTCCTTCTCTCTCTGTCTCTCAACAATGAATAAATGTTAAAGAAGAAAAAGGAATGACTACATGGAAGGTGAGGAATCGACCCACAAGTCAACCCCGCGTTGGGCACCAGTCATGGTGAGGTATGTCGGCAGCCATCACCTGAAGAATGCGGTCCAGCCTGTGCCCAGCCAGGGTGCCGTGCGGTGCTGCTGGGAATAAAACGAAGGAATAAAGAAATAAAGGAAAACTGGAGCTTCCTCCAAAAAACCAAACCTCTCCAAGCCTCACTGTGGGTTCCCTCGCCGCCACATAGTTCAAATCTCAGCTGGGCATTCTTGGGGGGGGGAGGGTCCAAGTGCTTTGGAGATGGGGTCAGCCCCCGACCTCTCTCCTAGAGAGAAGGTCCCCTGAGGCCCTCTCAGAAAGCTCCCCTGCATCTGTCCTGTGAGCTCCTGGACTTGCTCCTTGCAAACCAGACGCACCCAAGGTCCTGCTCGGGAACCGGCACCCACGTTTACCCTGAAACAGGGCACCTGTGTTCTCAGAGCACAGCGGCGTGTGTGTTCTCGAGGTGTGAGTGAATTGCAGCCCGAGGCCGTGCCCCTTCCCTGGGCTGAGCCCCGGCTTCCCTCTGGAGTCTGTGCGGAATGGACGCGCTCACCGCCCGGCTTCCCCCAGCACGTCTGCCGGCTGCACGAATTCCCCGTGGCACCTCCTGCTTAAAAACCTCTCCAACACACCCGGCATCTTTCTCTCCTGGGGAACACCCCACCCCCCGCCCCCTCCTCCAGCAGCCCCCCGCCTCTCTCTCCCTCTTTCCTCACCTCCCTCTCTCCTGACGCTGAAGCTGTCTTACCCGTTTTTCCAAGGCCACCTGTCTGGTCGTGCCTTCGATTCTAACAGGGGCATCACTACATACGTGTGTCCTGTGTTCTTGGAATTTTAACCCTATCCCCACCCTCCCCCCCCAGTGAAGCCTCCCATCAGCCTTCAAGGAAGCTCAGAAATGGACAAGCATCTGCACTTACAGTATTCCCTCGTCTACACCTGCATCAGGATCGTGTGAAAGTTACAAAGTTGACTAAGGAAAACCATGGGAGGATGTATTCGAAAATCAAAAAGGATGTACCTTTGAGGCTGATCATACTGCTGGATATAAACATGTTCCAAACCAGTAAAAATTGTCTAATAGAATAACCACATAGCCCACCAAAACTTTCAGTAACTTCTGCTGAATGAATACCCACCGATAGAACAAATTTTTAAAAGAACAGACATCGAACGTGTTGTATAAAACTATTAAGACAGCTGGCGAAACGTAGCTCCACATCTCACGGCGTACAAAGTACGTTCCAAGTGTGTCGAAGAGATAAATTCTCAAAACGAGATTATAGGAGGCAGTAGATGCCGGAGCTTCTGCAAAGACAAATTGACCAACATTCAGGAACCACCGACGAGCCACAAAGCTGCAGCTCTGTGAGTTACACTTACATAAAGCTGAACCATTTTAACACAAAACGATGGAAAACCAAGAGAAAATCAAAATAACCGAATACAGGACATAGAACAAACATGTCCAAGTGTATCATCGTGCACATCATAAATGATTTTTCTTTCTTTGTACAGAAGTTATTTTGTATGCCCTTGTTAGACTCTTCACCAACATTGTTTTTTCCTTATTAACTGGTAGGAGCTTTTAATAAGTAACTGAAGCATTTTCTGCCATATATCTTAAAAATATATTTTTTATTTTTTCAATTAAAATAATTATTTACAGTTCTTTAAGTGTTTATGAAATATAAATCCATCAGTCATTCTTTTATATATGTATGTTTATTATTGAGACAGAGAGACCCAAAGCACGAGTGGGGGAGGGGCAGAGAGAGAAGGAGACACAGAATCGGAAGCAGGCTCCAGGCTCTGAGCTGTCGGCACCGAGCCTGACGTGGGGCTGGAACTCACGAACCAGATCATGACCTGAGCCGGAGTCGGATGCTCGACCGACCGAGCCCCCCAGGCGCCCCTCCGTCAGTCTGGGACGGAGGCACTGAACTTTGTTCACTCACAACTCGGCCAGGCCGTACTAAGAGCCACCGTACAATGTCTGGCATTATGACACTGAAGAAGCAAACAAAACCCGTGTCTTCAAGGAGGCCCGTGGGGTGGGGGTGGGGGGCTTGGAGGGAGACAATGAACAAGGGAAGTCAGAGAAACAGCCACATTATGTTAGAGGACATGAACACAAACAAGGAGCATGTCCGGGAAAGCGCGCTGCAAATTTAGATGAGGGCCCAGGGCGGAAGGGCCTCTTGGTGAGGCAGAACTGCAGGCGATTGTACCCAAAACCTTCTGCACAGCGCTCTCTGGTCAGGATTCAAGTTCACCTGCTCCTCAGGCTCCCGACCGCAGGGGACACACGCTGTGGATGCCTCAGCTTTGCTAAACAGTGACTTTGGAAATTCTTAGAAGACCGTGGCTTCCGAGCCAGGGTGAGCAAATAGAAGGGACCAGATCTCCAAATTCTGTTTTGAGAAGCGCTCTTCATTAGGAGGGCTCCTGGCCCAGGGTGCGGCCGCCTGGACACCGCACGGGGACACGGGACGAGAGCCCAAGCAGACGTGGCACAGGATGGCTCTCCGGAGCGCGCCGTGTGCAAACCCGGGGGGAGGTGCACTGCGTGCAAAGCCGGAGAGCGCCGTGTGCAAATCCGGGGGGGGGTGGTGCTGTGTGCAAACCTGGGGGTGCACCGAGTGCAAAGCCGGGGGTGCGTGGAGCAGCCTCCCTGCAGACCCTGCACCGCGCCCCAGCTGCTGATGCTAAGCGGAGCCAGCGGTTGGATAGCTCCCGGCTTTTGTACCGTTTTTGCAACTCACACTCGGATCCCAGTTGCAGAACCTCGGCCATTTGTCGTGGAGACTAACAGCCTGGGGACAGGAGCCTGGTTCAGACGGAGGGTTCCAGGCTGCGCGGGTCTGAGCCGGACCTACCGCGCTCTGCCGGCTCCTCCTCAGTGCGCACGCGCCCTTGCCTGTGGGAGGGGGGCGCACCCAGGGACCCCCGCGGCATCATCCTGGGGACGCTGGGCTCCGCGCCCCGAAAGCACAGGAGCCCTGGAGCACCACGGCCCGTCCTCCTGGGTGCAGCCGCGCAGGGGGCGCACACTGAGGGGGACAGCGGCCGGGAAGGAGAGGCCTGGCCCCTCCGCGGAGCGCCGCCGGGAACGGTAGCGGCGAGGCTGGGGTGGAGGAGAGAGGGCAGAGCAGCCCTCCCCCTGGGATCGCAATAAACCCCTGTCAGCTTCTCCCCAACCAGCAGGCGGCCTGCTTTTCCTGCGTTAAGGCTCAAATAGGAAACGGAAAAATATTGAGAGGGCACAAAATTATCTTTTGAACACAGCCTGCATTTTTGCAGCTTGCACCTTTAAAAAAATGTTTGTTTAATGTTTACTCATCTTGGAGAGGGAGAGAGAGACAGAGTGTGAGCCGGGGAGGGGCAGAGAGAGAGGGAGACGCAGAATCTGAAGCAGCTCCAGGCTCCGAGCTGCCAGCGCAGAACCCACAGACAGTGAGATCATGACCTGAACTGAGGTCCCCGCTTCACCGACGGAGCCCCCAGGCGCCCCAGCGGGGTGCCCTTCGAAACCAGGGGGTGGCCCTTGCATCGAGCGGGGCGCCTCGTCTCCGGTAAGGACGCGCCGGACCGGAAAGGGCTGGAAACAGACACCAAGGCGATGTCCTTGCCATAGACCACACTCCTGATTGAGTTCCTTGCCAGGCCTGGCACCGAACACGAAAGCTCGGGTCCCGCCGGCGAAGGGCAAGACCCCAAAGCCCTCGCTTGTCTCTGTGGAGTTTTCTCCAGGGACTCTATATGGGATCCCACTGTTCTCTGGTGGAACCAAGTGAAACAAAACCCACAGAGCACCCTCCCCCACACACGGGACCTCTCATGTCCCCCAAGCCCCAGGTCCTGGAAGCTACTGGAATAACTCCTTTTGAAACACTCAGGGAGCCAACCCCCAGCCCGCCCACCAGTGTATCCTGAGCACCACCGGGGAGGGTTAACTTTGGGCCAGGCCAGCGGGGCCACAGTGCCAGACGCTTCGCCCCACGTTATTTTGCCTGTTTCTGTGCAGGTGTTCTTTGGATGAGATTAACATTCCATCAATGGACTCTGAGTAAAGCAGACTGGCCTCCTGAACAGGGGTGGGCCTCGTCCAATCAGTTGAAGGTTTGACTAGAACACTGAAGTCCCCTGAGAAAGAAGAAATTCTGCCAGCAGGTGGCCATTGACCTGGTCTGTAACATCAGCTCTTCCCTGGGCCTCCAGCCTGCTGGCTTGCCCGGCGGATCTCAGATCTGTGCCCTGTTATCACGTCAATCAGTTCTTTAAAATGCCCCCCCCACCCCCACCCGTCAGTATCTGTTGGTTCTATTTCTTTGGAAAGTTTTTGTAAACATGGCATGTACGTTTATCATGAAAAAATCAAGGGGCGCCTGGGTGACTCAGTTGGTTAAGCAGGTCATGATCTCATGGTTCGTGGGTTCAAGTCCCGCTTGGAGTGCATTTGAGCCCTGAATTGAGTGAGCAAGAGCTCTGCTTTGGGTGAGTCCCACTTCTCCCTCCTTCTCCCTCCCTCCCTCCCTCTCTCTCTGCCCCTTGCTCATTTGTGTCCTCTCTCAAAATAAAAATTCAAAAAATTTAAAATCTAAGAAGAATTAAGACAACACGTGACGTTAAAAGGAAAACATCACGTATCTGTGTTAATTTGGGGGCATTGTGTCCGAGCAGTCTATGTGGGGCCTGCTCTCTCTCTCTCTCACACACAGACAGACGACTATTAAAAGGCATCACGACGAACGTCTGTCCTGTAGGCTGTCTGCTGCGCTGAGCAGGGCCCGAGCCCCTCACCACGACGTGTGACTTTTCACTAACTGGGTCCTACGTCTCGTTATGCATCTGAGGTCCATTTTAAATCCACAGACACTTCCCCCCGATGTTGAACTGTTAACCCAGGACTCCGTGGCGACCAGCTGCCCCCGTGTGCCTCTGGCGTGCGTGGGCTCGTCAGCTCCGGAGAAGCTCCTTCGAGGGACGGATGGTCACGCACGGCTGTGTACGTGTTGTTTTCTGACTCACGATCCCACACTGACTGCCCAGGAAAAAAGGTGACGGTTTACATCCACGAAGCGTCAGAACAGCTCGCTGCCCACGGGCGTTCTAACCCTGGAGCCCGAGGGCTTGGGAGAGCCGGGGAGGCCCACAGACTGTCCCACGTGGCTGCGTGGGCGGCGAGCCCCTCTCGCCCCTGCCCTGCCCCTCCACCACTCACCACGCCCCTCTGCCTCCATCCCGGCTGACCGCCCGTGCCCGTCCATCCTTCCCGGATCTGTCTGCCTGCTCCCCTCCTCCTGCCTTCGCTGTTCCTGCTGCTTCAAGATCTGCCCCCACCTCCAGGCCGCAGGGTCAAGCAGGGCTCACGGGTGTCTCCTGGTCGCCCCAGGATCGCCGGCTCTCTGCCGGGTCCGGCAGCGCGCTCCGTCTTCATCTCTTAGTATTTGTGTCCTGGGTTTACAGCCTCGTCCTGAAGACTCAGCGAGGGCAGATCCTGGCTCACACGTCTAGGCGCCCCTCCCAGGGCCAGGGCCCCGAACATGCTCAGCGACTCGTTTGTGGGGTGCCGGTCACCAGTATCCCGTCCAGGCATTGTCGGCTTCTCGGCAGCCTGCAGGGGGTTTTGGTGGGAGAGGTGGGAACGGGACCCAATGGTGACATTCTTCCATCCACCTTCGCCATTTAAATACCCACCGCGCCTCTGGCTCCCTGGTCCACCCTGGAGATCCGGCTTGGACTTGGTCCGTGGGATGCACGGGGGTTCCAACCACCTGACGGATGGCGCCGCCTCCGGGACGGCTTCCCGGTGGCCCAGCACCTACTTGATTTCCAGACACCGTTTGGAAAACCACCGCTGAAGATAACGCCGCAAGCTGAGAGCTAGAATTCCTGCCTGTCTCTCTGCCCGTATAAAGGGATGAGCAGAGAAAAAAATAAACAATCAGCAAATGAGGCAAAACGTACTGTATCCTCACCAGGGACTCAAACCCCAGCCAGGAAGCATTCAGCCACGTGGAAGAAACCACCCTGCAAAGTCAAGGCGGGCGTGAGAGGTGCTCACTCTGGCTGGGCCGGACGCTCGGGGCGGCGTGGGCCCGGTGCCCCTCCCGTGCCACCGTGGGCCACCAGGGGCCAGCCCCTCCGTGCACACCGCTGTCTCCACCTGCTCAGGAGGTGGAGGTCCTCTGCAGAGATGAAGGGAGCCTTCCAGTTGCAAATTGTGCAAGTAGGGACCCAGTCCTGCTTCTGACCCGCTTACGGTTGACCGTGCAAATGCTGCCCCCCGGTGGGGACTTGTCACCACGCGCCGCACTGGCTCCCCCACCTCCCACCTTGTGTGTGCTCTGGGATCCTGTCCAACCCTTTCACCGCACCATGGAAGCCCCGGGAAGAAAAGTGACCATCCCGGGTCCACCCTAAGTGGAAAATTGGGGACTATCCCAGAAGCCTTAGCTGCCACCTTGTAATCCCTGGGTCACAGGGAACTAAAGTTTTTTTTTTGAGCAAACCGCACATTTACACTCTAGAAAAGGCCACTGTCCTTTCTTTTGCCAAATCTCAGACGGACGCCTTTGGGGTTTTTGCTGCTGTTCTGTTTGTCCGTCTGTATTTTGTGTGAGCACTTCAGGTACAAATTCTACTAGTGAATCCCACTGCGCTGTTTGCTGTGTTCCTCATGCACACGGTCAGTTTCTTACAATGATAATTACTATTTTTACTAAAGCCACAGACCGTCTTCCAAAAAAGAAGGCACAGCGCGTGAAAGGAAACTCTCTGTCACTTAAAACCTTTACTTTGTGAAAATCACTGTTCTCTCATGTCTGAAATGTGGGGATTCTGCCAGCAGCACGGAAGCAAGAAAACCCAACCCCAAGTTCACTCCTTACTGTTTCCTTTCCCCTTTCTCCTCTTATCCCAGCACATTTTTTTAAACTTCTATTTGTTTTGAGAGAGATAGAGAGAGAGAAAGAAGAAAGAGTGGGGGAGGGGCAGAGAGAGGGGGAGAGAAAACCCCAAGCAGGCTCCACACTGTCAGTGCAGAGCCTGACGCGGGGCTCGAACCCACAAACCGTGAGATCATGACCTGAGCCGAAGTCAAGGGTCAGACGCTTAACCGACGGAGCCACAGGCGAACCCTTTCCCATCGCTTTTCAGGAAAAATGAGCAGAAGCCCAAGTTTCGATTCCCTTGGACTCCGGTGGACGCGGAGGCAGAGAGAGCTCGCCCATGCGGGGCCAGAGCGCTAATCGAAAGGAAGGAGGGGCCGGTTGGCTCTGAGCCTTCTGCGGGTGCAGGTGGGCCCGGATCCCCGTTTGGGGCCCCTCCCCGGAGCAGCAGGAGTTAATCATCACCCCGCAACCGCACAGCAAAAGAAACAAAGCCTTGTCCTAAACCTCCTCCCCTAGTCTGGCTGGTGCCCTTGACCCTGTGTTATTCCGGCTCTTCCCTCCTCCACCCCCCCCCCCGCACGGAGCCCCAACGCACCCCCCACTTCAGGATGAATAAACCACTCAATAAACACGTGCGGAAAAGTGGAGAATCTAGATTCACTTGATTTCACTTCAGAAAAACCAATGAAAGTCTTCTGTACCCTCAGGAAACTTCACTACAAGATCAGCTCCTGATAATAATGTATTATTGCCCCATTATTGTTTTCCATGTCTGATTAGCGTTTTATGGTTTACAAAGTGCTTTTGCACACGACCAGCCTAGACCGAGTTCACTGTTGGTTCTGCCACCGTCATTTATGTCCCACCCATGAGTAGCGTCACCAGCCCCTTGTACACACGACGGGCAGGGGGGTGGGGAGGGGGGTTGGTAGGTATTAGGACGCCTGGGGTTCCCGCCAGGACATTCTGCCTGCCCTCCTCCTGCCCACCCACCACTGTGTGTGCCCTGAGGCCGGGGGACCGAGGACACAGGGAAGGATGTCACTACATCTCTCCCACCCGCCGGGATGGATGTTCAGAGAAGCCAGGAGGACCTGCGGGCAGGCCCCCCGGACTCCTGCTGGCTCCTTCGGTCCTGCACCAGCCGCCTGCAGATGGAGATGCCTTCTCCGGGCCACCCTGGGCCCAGCCTCCAGGCTCAGGGGCCGGACACAGAGAGGAGCAGCCTAGCTCCGCCCAGAGCAGGAAAGGGGGGTCTAGGCGTTATTGCGCCTCAACTCTAAGCCCGGCCAGCCTGAGTCACCCTTCTGCAGGGACACTTAGATCGTGCTGTCCCCCCTCCTCATTGCAATCCCAGCAGGTCCAAGGTGACCGGATGGCGTCAGGGTTCAGCGAGGCCCAGGCACGCTTTCCCCCAATGCTGCCCCGTCCCTGTGGCTTCTGGGCATAGGTCACAGCCTTCTCCTCCTGCAAACCTCACCACCTTGTAGAAAACAATATGCTGCTAACTTTCCATTTGGTTTTCCATCCAACACGTTAGGTCTGCTGCTAGAGCGTCGAAAAGCAAACTCGAGATTTTCTCTGTATTTTCCCGTTTGTTCACTCACTCGTTCAATACAGTGTCACGTGATACAGATGACAATGTTCTTAAATAAGGAAGCCGGACGGGCCATTTTGTAACCTGACTTTGTTTGCTTCGTAGATTGTGGACACACGTCCTGGTCATGAAATACTCCATAAAGGCGTTTTCATGACTTTATACCGTTGTTTGTACTCCTATTGATAAAACACGTCCCTCCGAGGTATTCGACAGTAAAATTACTTTTAAAAGTGGATGTTGATGCGGGGAACAGAGGCAGAAATAGACGGGGATAAGATCACAGTCTCCGGTACCCTGAAGCCCAGGGTTGAGGCAGGCTGAGGAGGACTTTCCTCCAGGAACTCCCTCTGGTCTCAAGGTTAATGCTCCGCTAGTGGGGAAACGACCTTAGCTTGACAACGGCCGGCCGCCCAGGAGCCTGAGTCTTCTGGAACATGCGAAAGTCCTTCTGGAAACTTCCTCTTGTCTTTTCCTCCCCCAGCTCCCAAGTGTAGAGTGAGTCCCTCTCCTCAGTCCCAGAGCTGCCATTTCTGCTGCCCCCTGGCCCCAGTGAAGACGTCTCAGGATTTCTCTCTTGGCCATCGGCTCCCAGTCCCCCAACATTTCCACATCAGCTGTTGCAGCAAACGTCCTGACTAATGTCCTCGGGGAAAGATCTTTATGCCAGACCGTTGGCGCAGGAAAAATGTTTCCATGGGAAATCTGTGTTCCTACAGGACGAAATCAAAGGCCAAAGAGGATGAGAGTTGAATATTTTGAATACAAAAGATCTAGAGAAACCACCACTAAAGAAAAAGTTGGACGCCAATGACTACGTAAAAACAAAAATGTCTGTACACAAAAAGCATAGGGCAAGCGACACAATGGGGAAATACTGACAACGTAAAACAGCGGTTAGCAGCCACCCTGTGAGACCTAACCCTGCCTGCCTCCTCTTTTTACAATAAAGTTTTATTGGAACATAGCCGCCCCTGCTTATGTGTTGTTTACACTGCTTGACCCTGGGCCGGCAGAGCTGAGTAGTTATGATGAGGCCCAGAGGCTCACGAATTGTCCAAAATGTTCAGTCTGGTCCATCACAGGATAAGTTTTCCAACCCTTGCCATCCCTAACGTTTAAGAACGCTTACAAATCAGTCAGAAAGGGCATTTGACTCAACAAGTGCTATGCTGGACTCTCTAGCTGAGAATAACGTGGGACCAGACAGCCCACCCCTGCCCTCACGGAGCTGACATTAAAAGGGAATGAGGCAGGGAATATAAACATATTAACAAATGAATAAAATTCTATAATTCCAGGTTTCCCGAAGTTCTGTAAAGATGCTTTAAAATGGCCGTGACAAGTCATGTTGGGTTTGGGGGACGTGTCTGGAGTCATGAGCAGAGGTCCTACGGAGCCTACAATCCTTACAGTCGGGTTTGGAGCTAAGGCCACAGTGAAAAACGAAGTGTCGGTAGCGTGGTGCGTGTCCTGAATTGCACTGCATCCGTTAATCCGCTACAGGCACATATCCAGGAAGTGGGAAGAGATTATATGCTATGAAGGCCGCACAGTTTAGCCTTCTTAAGCCCACCTCCGCGATGCGTATGATGGTTGTTCTACAAATCGTTTCACAAGTTGGCTGTGTTCGAATACTTTGCCTTGGGTTTTGATGATTGCCCCCCTCCCCACGTGCGACAGACTATTTTTAGTTTTCTACGCCGATATGCACTCAGTGATCTTTCCTGGAGGAAGACCTGCTAGATCAAAGAAAAGTCACAAGTTTAAGTCTTTTGAGAGACTCTGAGCAGCTGAGTTGGACACAGATTGCACGTGTCTGCCCGCGTCCCTGACTGCAAACACTCAAGTTATGCTCAGCGTGATACGGGTACACGCTATTTTTCATATTTTAGCTCCTGTTATTTTTGTTCAGGTGAAGTAC